>OMLB01057667.1:0-40415 GCA_900302555.1 Myripristis jacobus
TCTCTCATCTTGGGTTAGAGTTCCCAGCGTGCTCCATATGAGATCCAGATCGTACTATGTGTGTGAGTGCATGTGGGTAAGAGAGGGAGGTAGTGTGAGCGTGTTTGTGTGTATTTTCCTCACTGTGTGTGTGTGTATGTTTTGTGTGTGTGTGCGTGAAACACATGCATATGCTCATGTATATGCCCCCTGTAGAACGTCTGTGAACCCTGCAACCCCCCTCAGGTCCCAGATGGGTGGTCTTAATAGTCAAAATTGCTCCTTTGGTAGATCTGATTGTTAACTTCTGTACAGAGAATGTATAGTGGGGTGCCTCAGCTGGATACTGAGCTCTTTATTCTCCTCAGTGATTACAACTCCATTAGTGACCCACAATCTACATCGTTCCCAGCGTTAGGACATGGTTACAGAGGTGTCTGCACCTCAGTCTTTCTCATAGATAATGGGATCGGCAGACAGGAGGAGAAGCTTGTGTCATTTCCACTGAAGATCAACAAAGGGGGAGAAGGGGGAATTGCCTACAGGGAGACACGATCCACAGAAGCAGGCTTCAATTTGAATTTGTATGCGTGTGTGGATGTTTTAATCCTAAAATGTTATTAAAACGTGTGGAACTTCTGCAATATTTGACTCCTATGAACTGTAATTACTGGATTTACTGAAAGTATTTTACATGTGTGTGTATCTGTGCATATGTTTACGTGCATGCGCTGTATGTACACGCATAGCCTCCATAAGTGTGCATGTGCATGGTGGCTTGCACATGTGTTCATGTTTGCATGATTACATCTGGATCCTTCTTCTTCACTTGAGTGAGGGGAATTCCACCTCTACAGCTTTATGCCCCTCAGCTCCTCTTGTTGCAACGCATTCACGCACACAAACACACACACACACACACATGCATGTACACGCACACAATCACACACAAAGGTTTTGCACATTTTATAGCAGCCCCCTAAAATATTCAACGGCAGAGCCAGCAATCTTTCTAGAGCCCTGACTTATCATTCGTCACATCAACATATATCAAAAGTAATCGCTGCATATATGATTAATATTTCCTTGATGTCAACATTTGGCCCAGACGAGGTTTTGTTCACCACATTTGCACTTTGCACTTTAGTTCTTTACTTTTGCGCCAGACCGTTACAAATGTCATTCACTCTACAGTCATTGCCTCTCCCTATTGGTTTGTCAATGTCCTGGCAATGAGTGGAAAATGCTCTGCCATGCCAGCACTAAGCTACAGTGAGTGTGTATCAAAAAGTTATCTTCATGGTAGAATGGGTATTCACTCTGCCCCAGTCTGTCCCATCGCCGGTCTGCAACAAATGTGGGAATCAAATGATTGCTTGGTTATTACAGACTTCGAATTCATTTTGAAATTATTAGGGGAAGTCCGCAGAAAACTCTTCCTGCTGTCATTACCCTACATGCTCTATTGTGTCCCCAAAACCCAGACCTCAAAACCTAAAGTGAGACCAGATGAGTGCCACAGGGAGGAGGAGAGGAAGATTTGTGTGTGAGTGCGTTCAGAGGAGGATTGAAAAAAAGAAGATGAGGTCAAAGACTCAGAGCACATTCCCACAGGAATGAAGGTCACAGTTAGTACTATATGATTATTGGCTTTTTTTTTTTTTTACAACGAGAGGGTGTGAATCTAAGTGTGTGCATATGAAATGGATGGGTTATGGTACAGTTAAAGAAAGAGAGTGACCTCACCTCAAAATCATGAATCTGTGTAAATTTGTAAAGAAAAACTTAACTTGAAATCCCCCCGTGTCATAACTTGCAGTGTCACAGGTGCACAACCTCCTCTGTCCCCTTTTCTCTTGGGTCTCGATGCAGAACAACCAAACTAAAAGCTGAAACAAACAAACACCATGAACCCAGGCTCAGCTGTCTTCACAAATTACATCCTAAAAAAGATCAAAGGGTAATTTTTGATTCATATTGAAACCAAGTCATTTATTTCCCTTTAGTTTATAATATAACATTTTACCCTCTGAAACCCATGAACCCACGGACGAGCTTTTATTTTGACATGTTTCATTTTACTGTCTTAACAAAATTCCTTTTCTTTCCAAAACATTTTTATATTGATACTTTGGCTCATGATGATATATTTTTGTTGAAAAACGCAGATTCTTGTTTAAATAAAAACAACAACAGCAACAACATATGTATGAAATTAAAATCACCACACCTTTCTTTGATGTGTTCTTTCGTTTGTCCTGTTTTTATTTAAGGGTTAGGTTTACTGTAGTTATTTTTGTTGTTGTTTTTCTTTTTTCTTCTTTTGTTTTGTTTTAGACAAGTCTCTGCTCTCCAAGAAAACAATATCTCCATATGCCAAAGCAGCAGTTTTTAAAGATTAATGATGAAAACCGTGTAGGCTAAACCATCCAATAACCCGCTTCCCATATTTTTTTCGTCTTTTCCATATTTTTTGAGACTCAAGGGTCCACTTAAATCATCCCCGGGCAATATTGGTGCACCTTTAAGTCACATAGTTGTTACACTCCTGTCCCCCCTAGTCAAAACAACCATCAACACCTTTAGTTAATGGTTTGCTTTTTGAGGCGCACATCAGTTCACATTCCTGTGAGATCCAGACTGGGCCCATAGGCTAGACGCCTATCTCTTGTTTCTGAAGCATGAAGCAGCTTGACACACACCCTCTGGCCTGCAGAACTCACGAGCCAAGTGATATCATTTCAGTAGAACTGACTCAAGAGTGAGGCAATGGACATGACACACTTTGGGGACGGCGGTTTGCTATTGAAGATCTTGTTTCTCACAAGGAGTGCAACAGGTCGGCATTCATAAGAACCCCAGACACCCTGCTGTGGTTGGACACCAATAATTACCAACAGTTAATGTCCTCCTGATGTTTGTTTGTGCGGTTATTATTCGTGACTGTATACAGGTAAGTCCTGTTGATCTGGTTTAAGTAAATGGATGCATACACGCTATTTGGACAAAGGGATGTTTACCCATTCACAAACACACCCACTCATACTGTACGCACATATCCTTTCCACAAAGTTGTGGATTGCTAAGTGTTGTTGATAAGATGAGTGAGTGTAAAAGTTAAAGAACACATCCATTTGGGTGGCGGTTCTGGCCCAGTAACAGTAGCCCACTGTTCGAGCCACCCGTTCAATGGCGTCCATGTCCATGTGAGTGTATCCCAGAACGGGAAGGCGAGTTGTTTTTCACACACTGGGCGGAAATACATGGTGACAGTGACACATGAAAGACATGGCTGTGGTTTTGGGCTGACGTCATTGCAATCAACATTTAAGAGTGTGAGGCCTCGAATAAAAGCAGGCCGCAAGAGACAAGCCCACAAGCAATTCAGTAACAGTGTAGAACCGGGTACCACAAGTGGTACACATGCACGCAGACTAGAACAATAGGCCTACACAGGCACATACATGCACACTTAAGACCCTGCAGGCGTAAACACACAACAAATAAAGTTACTGCATGTATGCACGGCCACAAACACAAACACAGAGACACCTACTGCTGTTCCCAATGCTTCACCTTTATGCTTCTGGTAGATTTGCCGCCACACGTCTCGGATAATCCCCCAAAGTGAGCTGCGAGGCATGAAACCATACACCAAACTAATCAGAGTCGTCTCTTTTTAACCTGTTCTCACGTCATTTCAGACTCACACTTTTCTCCTGTCTCACACACACACACACACACACACACACACACATGCAAGGATGTGCACACACATAGAAAAACACATAGACGGAGATAGGTCCCCATGCACACATTTACCCCTGCCTCTCCTTCCGCCATTCCAAACGCACCCAGTATCACTTAGAAGCCAACCGGCAGATCCCACGTTTTGCCACAGAGCTGTGGATTAGAGGAGAAGGCATTTCCCAAATGGTCTGCGGCTTGCGTGATGACATGACTGTCATTCAGTTTAATTCCCTCTATACTCTTTGGATTCCCCATGCCAGATTCAATGGCTACAATAAAGAACCAAAAGAAGGTAAATAACAGTTCAGAGAAATGAGGCTCCTGTACAGGCTTGCTCCCTGAAAAGACATTTTCCTTTTTTTTCTTCCCAGGATGAAAGACATATTGAAAATGTTTCTGTGCAGCTGGCTTTTGGTAGTCGAGTAAGTCTTGCATGCATTGTTGTTTATGTGAAATATAGCTGTGGGCACATATATATACAAGTGTATATCACTTACATAATTGTACCTCCTGGCTTTGAGTAATGCCCAAATCGAACCCTTATGAAGCTGGAATTAATCGCAGGGAGCTCTTTTTCTGATATAAATTGCTCCCATCTTGAAGTTGAGGTTTAATGTGGGTCTTCAACTGCTTGGTGTTTTCATGGTCTTCAAGGCTGATGCACACGACCTGAAAACATCTCTCCTTTCTCCTCTCAGATCTCGAGCACATTCATCTTCTCAGTGGTGTCCCGGTAAACCTGCAGGGCCAGTGTGAGAGTCTGAAAGTTTTCCTGGAGGCACAAGTACTGGTGCACCTGTGTAAGCCTCGGAGTGCTGGTAGATCAAGGGGGGGTAGGATGGAGGGATGGAGGATATGGGCGTTGTGCGGGATGGACGGATCAGGGTCAATTTGTCCCATCCTCCATCTCCTTGTCCATCCATCATTCTTACTGACTTGACTTCACGTTCTCACGCGGTGCACAGATGAAAGTTGGGGAAGCTCAAGGTGAGGGGCGGGGCTTCGCAGTGGCTTTGTTGTCGGTTTTTGTGTCCTGTGATCCTGCCTACCTGAGGGCACGGCCCAACAGGCATCCTCCATACATCTGGGCGTGTGTGGTATCTTTTATTTCTTCAAAGGGAGCTGAACTTCAGATGCTATATTTTAACAAAGTAAATCTGTGGCTATTGTGATGTTGGCCTCTTTTGATGGTGTTAAGTTAAACTGAACTGTCTTGGGGTGGGCCACCTTGGTCTAATAACCAAACGACAGTATGTAGAGCAAAATGAAAAGAGATTTTGTTTATAGATCATCAAAGCTACTAAACAGAAACCAAAAGCATGAACAGGAGAGTGATCTAATCCAGAACAGTAGGAAAAAGTGCAAACATACATCTTCAATCTGGAGTTCATTATTAGTAAATATTTCAATGGTACTCATTTTAGACACAATAAAAGCATCAAGTTCCATTAGTAAGAAATTCCAGCTACGCCTCTAGACTGCTAAATGGGCATCTCATGGGTGGTGGTTTCATAGATCTGTCATAATGGTTTTAAGGGTTGTGCTGGGTATCTTGCGGCTATTGCAAATGGCTGAGAGCTTCTTCCTCGTACTGGAAATGACAAAATGAGAGTGGAACATTCTCCTTTTGGTGGGGAGGATTTGCAATTTACTGTAATGGCTGACACATGGACACGCCATCTGCAGGCCCCTGGCTATGGAAATCTATTGGTAGCACACAAAGCGATGCAGCACAAGTACCCACCTGCGGACACAATGACTGCATATACATGCGTACGTAATGCACATGCATACCCACACACCCCCCTATGCAGACAAATACACACGAATACAAGCACTCATGCACACAAAGGCATACCCACCGCTACACAAACAGATTCCTATGCATACAGAGACACCTCACAACATGCATATGTTATTTGTGTTTTCAACATCATCAGCGCCTGTTTGTTTCTTTAATCCCAGTGTTTATATTTCTGAGTCCAAACCTGTCAGTATAGGCCCAAATAGAGCAATTAGCATGGAGGGAAAAGCAAATAAAACGTCTGATGAAAGCAAGACTGGATTCTGACCTCATTTTGACTCCTGCTAGCCTGCCGCTAGCGAGCATACAGTCATTTCCAAAGCTGTGAATTCCACAGTGCCAGGCTGGCCTCTCTGCTGGACGGATTTACAATGGCTGTTTGTGCTTCAAAACATATCATTATTCTATATTTGCCCGAGACATGCCAGTATCCATGGGGACCTTTTGTTTGAACACTGTTTTGCCAACTTGCTTTGCATCTCAAAAGATGGAAATTGGAATCGCAGACTTTTTGGGGCTTAAATTTTGAAATTTTTTTACTCCTTCAGTGTTTTAAATTAAGCAAACTCAATTTATTCTGTGAATGCTGAGGTAGACAGTAGAATCTGGGGGAAAAAAGCATCATAAAATTCTTAAGTGAACCAGCTACTTGCTCAGCTTCATTTAATATTCCTGACGCAATGGACTTCCTCTCGTAAATGCACCCACCTTTTTCTTTCCCTCCCACTCACACACACTCTCAGAGGCAATGTCTCAAAGACTGTGTGTCTGGAGTGTGTGTTTATAAATGTGTATGTATGTCTGTGTCTTTGTTTTTGCACTTCTCAAAGAGAGATGGTCCCCCTTTTTACCTCCCCGCCCTCTTCTTTTACCCATCTTTCGATCTCCTCATCCATTCATTTGGCTGACTTTGGTGGATCAGTCAGGTTCAAAGGACAGACTCCATCTCTCTGTCAGGAGAAACTCTATACATGCTAGAGCTTTACAGTGAAGGGAGAACATCCCGGTGCTGATCTTTCCTGTTTAGCCCCTGAGGTGACATACACAACCGCATACTATATTTTTGGGGGGTGGAAGGAGAGCTGGTGGAGGCCTATTGTTTAGGGGTTTGTGTCAGGAGACTGTCAGGAGACGTACACCCACTCGATGTATGTCAGTGTGTTGGCACAGTATATCGTCTCAGGGTGCAGTGAGAGTCCACAAGGTTTGGATAGACGTCCTCAGGGCTTCTCTCATTCACAGGGCTGACTGAGCCATCTATCATCTGGGTTCAAAGGGCCAAAAGAGGATTTTCCTCTGTGGGGTCAGTTTTCATCTGGAAAATCAGACATGGAGAGCCGATGTTGTTCAGCTCATATAAGGTGTTTAAGGATTGTTGTATGAAAAAAAAGGCAGTCTTTTAGCTCCACAACAAAGGACAACAGTTGCTGCTTGTGTTATTCCCTTGCAAAAAACAGTGATGTGATCCAATTACAGATTTTGGATGGGGTATACCCATATCCCTATCACAGCAAAGTCCCTTGACATATTAGGCTCCTATAAACTCTTAATTATAGGAATTTTATAGTTATTTGGCATAGGTTTTTTTTTTTGCATTTATCTGGAGGCTTCATATAGATGGATCGATGGATGCTCATAATGCGTAATGACATGCAAATATAAATGTTTAATAAAAATGAATATTTGATCCACGGTAATGAGCATTTCACTCTGACCTCGATATGAAGTTTACATTCTCATGAGGCATGTTTATCCCATAGCTTAAAGGAGGGAAGGGTGGAGACTTCTGAAAAGAGGGCGTAGGAGCGGGAGAGGAGTCTTGAATGAGAGCTTACAAGCCCTCACTAGAGCGCACACAGAGGTTGTGAAGTCTTTGCTGAGTGGTAAATAACGAGTCTTGGTGAATGAAAAAACGATTTCTCGCCTGAAAAATTACATTTTCCAGTGGTTTCTGACGATTACGGGCAACTATTATGAAGGTAGTTTTAACAAATTCACAGAGCCACTCCGTTCTATAGCCTACCTCTCCATGTGACGGCGCACTTTTAGAATGCGCAACAGGTTTTGCGAGGCAGATTTAATATTATACTCTCGATTAATGTAGGAAAGAAGAAGCATGCTGTCACCGTTTTGGCCCTTTGGCATTGACCAAGAGATCAACTCATGGGATGTAGCGGATGCAGAGTCAGGTTCAACTTTGGAAAGGCGCTGTCCAGAGTGTCAGTGTTCTTTGCCATGGTCCTGATCTTCACCTACTTCTTCTACTGCCTCACCGGATTTTGCGACACGGCTCCGAGAACTTTATACGCCCAACAAACCCAAAACAGGGACTATGACATCTTGGACGATAATCGCCGCATTCTGGACGACCTGCGACCATCGCCGCGTCTCCGCCTGCACCTTCCCGACGCACCGTCCCTCCGGAACGGCACAGACCCCGCGGACACCGAGCAGGTGAACTTACCTGGGCAGCTGCCACACCACATGTTGGACAGCGCCAAGGACGGCGCAAAGAGCAACGACATGCCCGTGTCCAACACATTCGGCACCAAAAAGTTTCCTCAGGCTATTATAATCGGCGTGAAGAAAGGCGGAACCCGCGCCCTGCTGGAGTTTCTCCGCATCCATCCGGACGTGAGAGCGGTCGGTGCGGAGCCGCACTTCTTCGACCGGTTCTACGATAAGGGGCTGGAGTGGTACAGGTATGAGAAAATCCTCCAGGCATATTGTTGCCTTTTATCTCAGGGACTTAATAACTGTTGATATCCCATATGAAAGCACTGTCTATAGTAAGCCGATAATAAACATTGTGGAGACTTTAATACCGCCATGAAGTGTGGCAAGGTCACATTAGACTATAAGCCCTTTTGAGTGTATTATAGAATACTAAGAATTTTGTTTTATTTTATTTTATTTTATTTTATTTTATTTTATTTTATTCAAGGTTAGAGATTCTTTTACAGCTTTACAGCTCAGGTCAGGGTTTGACTGGCATCTCATCCAGTCGAGGATGATGTATTGGGACAGGTCAGATGAGCAGCAATGTTTTCCCTGGTGAGAATCGGTGACCTGGACAACTGCTGATGCCTCCTGTCAATAGGCACTAAGGCTGTACACTACTGGCTGATGCAGACTATTCAAATAACCTTGCCATATAAGCCAATATCCTCCCTGTGTGATGTTATGTAGATCAAGAGGCTAGTGAGGTCTTATGGGAGCTGTTGATCATCATGACACCCATTTAAACACCATTTATACACTTCAAAATGACAGCCTGTGCTAACATCCCCTCCATGTTAGTGAATGATGAATTCACTTAGGTGCGATGCACACAGCATAGTGATGACTCTGTTGTTTATTGTGCATTTTAATATGTTTTATGATTTCAGTCTGATTGATGTCTTCAGCTAATGCTTGCACTCTGCATGTCGGATGTATAGGACTTGGCTAAGATTGATATAAAAAATGACAGCACATAAAATGTTTATCGGCTACTGTTGTAGTGACAGCAGCTGATTTGGGGTGACCAGGATGACCAGGGCTATAATTTGGGTGCAGTTAAGTCCCTAAAGAAGAAATGGGGCTGGATGAAGCTGGTCCTGATCATCTCCAGATGTTCTCCAGGCTCCTGGAAAAGGTCCCAACTGAGCTGAAACCCCTCAGCGGTGTCAGAATAGTGTTTTGGATCTGTGAGCATATGAGAGGTTCCATCACTTATGAGGAGAGAGTGGGACTTGGAAGACTGGAGAGGTACAGCGCTTATAAATGAGAGTTTTGATAGCAAGAGGGAGCGCAAGCATGAAACTCTCAAGTGTAATTTAATCTTTTTATGCCTTTCTTCTTAACCCCCTTAGCTGTTTTTCAACCGAGAACATAAGGACACATGGAAACACTTTTGTCACTGATAATTTTAGCATGTTGCTATGCCTGCTCTCTCTCTCTCTCTCTCTCTCTCTCTCTCTCACACACACACACACACACACACACACACATTTTGTTGTGCTCCCTGATCTGTTACTCATCTTACATTTATGTATCTCTCTCTTGGTTATCCCATGTTTAAGTCATCCACCTCCCCCACATCCACATCCACTCTCCTCTCTCTCCCTCTTACTCTGCATCCTGACCTGTCTCTCTCTTAGTTCTTCTTCTTTCTCTCCTCACAATTCCTTAAAACCAGCATAAGAAGTGTGTAAGAGGAAATAACTGTGGCAGAGCCGGTGTTTCCAGAGTATGGTTTATGTGTGTTTATGTGAGCGTTGTAATTAGCCTTACTTAAGCCCTAAAGCTGTAACGCTATACTGCTGTAGTTTTGTCATTTCTGTAGCGTCGGCCTGCGCATGCCGACAGATGTAGCCACAGCCACTCTGCAAATTGTGATCAGTCCTAATGTCTTCAAAGGAAAAATGATATCATATGCAATGCTCGTTGGAGCTGCATGCTTGAGTACTGATGGATTCAATGGAGAGAGGAGAAGACTTAGTGGCAATTTGTGTTGGTCAGAGTTTGTTGAAAGAGGTTTTTTTGGGGGGTTGTCGCGTCAGTGCTTTTCAAGTCTTTTACCACAGAAAAACGCTCATCCACTGGACGAGTATTTTGTCAGAACATGCAAGTCAGTCGACAAAATCATCAGTCTTCATGAAATTCTTTGTCTTAATCACTTCAGATTTACACTGTTAACACTGAAAAATTTTGGTCTGATGTTGAAAGTGAGTTGGTGTGCCAAAATATGTTTTTTTCTTCTTTGTGCCAAAATATGTTTGCAATAAGCCTAAGTTAGCTAGTTATGTACACAAGAAATTGTCTAGTTTTTGTAATTTTTTATTCAGTGATTCAGTGATATTTACTTTTAGAATTGACAAGTATTGATAGAAGAGTTGTTTTCCCCTCTCTCAGAGGTGATCGGGCTGCAGGCTGGTGGTTGAACCCAGAGTGTTAAATCAACTCTGATGAGTGTGGATACTTAAACACAGGTAAAGTGTTCATTTTGCCACAAAATGAACTTTAAGGCAGTTTAAACTGGAGGTGGAAAGAAGCTGGAAAGATTTACAAAACAATAGAGAAAGAAATGTGATGTTGTTGTTTTTTCCCCCCCAAACTTCCTGGGTGAGATCATTGAAAGATGATTCCTCTCACTTGAAATCAGTGAAAGCACCTGCTCTTGTCATGGAGTCTCAGAAAAGGGAAGAATCTGTTTGCCAACGTCTGCAGTGACCCACAGAGATGCTGGTGGTGATGGGAGGGGCTGGCGTGTGTGCGTATGTGTGTGTGTGTGTGTGTGCGCGTATGTGTGTGTGTGTGTGTGTGTTGAGGGAGGGGGTTACAGTGACAGAGAGAAATCATCCATGCGGAACCAGCAGGTCCCTCACACCTGGGTGTCACTGACCAGCGGGCACTGGGCAAGAAAACACAGCCAAGGCCTCAATGTCCAATTCACTGTCACATCTGGATGCACATGCTTGCACATACTCGCACATAAATGCATGCGAGCGCACACACACACACACACACACACACACACACACACACACACACACATACGCTCACATTTGCATTTGATTCAGTGCAAGGCCAGTGTGTGTGACAGGCTCTGGAAAAGGAAAACCACCCTGAGCTTTGACCTTCTCTCTTGCTGACGTTCCTTCTTCATCTGAGATCTGACAGGAATGTCGACCCTCACTTCAAAAGGAACATATTTCTAAGATATATTGAGAAATATACATTTCATAGAATTCTTACTTTAATCTTCGCATAGCGCTTGTCAGTGTGCGTTGTCCTAGGATGCTATTGACTGCCTCCTTCTGACACAGTCAACCTTTTAACACGTGTAATTCAAAAATAATCAATAGGAGTTTTGGTTAAAATTCTGGTAAACAAGCAAAGTGCTAGTTGTTCATAATTTTGTAGATGTTTCAAAATCTAATAGCAGGTAACATAAATAAATGTGTAGCCACTTCCAGATGGTCTCTGAGTAGAAGATCTGATAATAATTTGACCATTGTGCTAATCTGCCTGGTTCCACATGTCTTGGACTGGGAAATAGACATGGAGGACTGGATGTGATTTTAGCGGCTGGATGAGAGAGAAGAAGCCCAGTCATGCACTGTCATATGCTGCATTCAGTCTCCACTGTCTGTTATTGGAAGGAACCAGAGGCAATCTGCATTCTGGAGACACTTCATAGACATGGCAGTGCCCTCCCACGTGCGTTGTTCCAATATCTGACTTGTTCTTCATGTGTGTTTTCCATTGCTTTCATCGAAGTGATCCAGGCAGCCACCAGTTTTCTGTTTTCTTCTCTCCCTCCTTTCTCCCCCTCAGCCCCCACCCTGTCTGTCTCTCCATCCCTTTTTCTCGTTTGCATGTGTGCATATGAGCCCATTACTGGAATGGAAAAGCCGCAAACAGTGCATTCAAAATCAAGCAAAGATTTAATGATTTTCTATGTTGTTTTATGGCTTTGAGGGGACTTCATGGCGTGATGGGTTTCATATGGGACTTGAGAGCTGCCACAGAAAATTGAAAACCTCAGCTTTCCATGGCACAATGGTGCTGATTGTCATGGCTTTGTCACCATGACGTGGATTGGAACGAATAACTCATATGTTGTATTTTTGTATGTTCTTCGTCCTGATGATGTTAAAATGAGCACATTTGTTTCTGTTGTGTTGCAGTGGCACAAGCTTGTTATTTTCCACTTTACAAGAAAAATCTCATATTTATATGCTTCGTGCCACAGTTTATAGCAGAAATGACATTCTAGAAATGAAATGACCTGCCTGTCTCTATATGTGATTTATAAAAAGATCATTTCTGCATTTCTATTTGAGGAAAAACTCCGATCCACAAGTCCTTTATCGATATTTTGACAGCTTGTCAATTGGCTGACCTATAGCCCAATACCAGAGGCCTTCCCCAATTGGATTGCAATTAAAATTTAGTACAAATTCTTTAAGGGCAGCAACACGGGGGCATTGAGAAATGTCAGCACTACTGAAAATACCACTGATTCTTAAATAGGGCATAGATTTATGCAAATCAGGTTATGAAGGTGAGGACAACAGGTGAAAATAAGGCGAGGGTGCGTTGGTTTCAAGGATATTGGATTAGTCACATTCAGCATGCTTTTCCTCAGTATGCTCTAAATCTATTTGTGAATGCTGCACAGCAATGGCCCCTTTGAGGAATAAAATCACAAAATATTCTTCATCCTGTCTGATTCTTGCCCCCCTGCTGTGTTTTCTCTTTATTTGTGAATCCAGCAATCAAATCCTTTAGATTGTGCCACCTTAGAAGTATTTATGATTTAATCATAAAACTCAGTCAGTCTGGTATGAGATTATGTTATCTACAAAACACAGAGTAGCAATTTAAATGGATGTTTTAATTTACAGATTATTAGTGTTTTTGTCACCATTCAGTGACACATGTTTCTGATAAATAATTGGCTATAAAAAAAAGAATCTAAAAATCATAAATTCATTAAAATATTTTTATCACAGAGCTTTTAAAAAGATTAAAAAAAATAAAATATTCTTTTTTTCTCATGTAATCATTACAGAATGGTAAGTGCTGTCCATTGCAGCTAATAAAACACACAGACTTGATACCATTTTGGCTAAATGATGGCCAATATCTCAATTATTATGTAGTAAGTTATTTCCTAATTTTGCTATCCATTCACTAATAATATTAATATTTTCAAAGACATTAATGGGGCATTGTATTGACAGCCAGTATTTACCATACTCCTATTGAACAGAAAATGTGGGGTGATTAATTTAACCGTGTTCTCTGTTTGATAAAAGAAAATTAAATCTAATTTCAACTCATGTTTGTCATACTTTTGTCCAAACTGTTGTTGTATTCTAAAATTGCCATGAATTGCTATTTTATTTTATTTCATTCCATTTCATTTCATTTGAGTACCTGGTTAGTCGCTACAAGGTGCTGTATTTATGTTTTTTTAACTCAAACATTTGGATGCACAGCATGTCAGCCTGGGTGCTTCTCAGTGACAGAGGTGAATATGAACTCTATGATGCAAGAATGCATAAGGGGCAGGTTTCCCAGAGAGGAGGTGATTTTCCCAACACCTCATTCTGTGTCCAGCCTCGGGGCCATTAGTGATCAGTAGAGGCTGAGCATGCCTGATTGGTCTAACAGACCAGGAAGTGGGTTTCTACAATGTTGAGCTCTACTGTGTTTTAATGGTTTTGGATTTAGGTGGATTTAGGCTGAGGTTGGGTTTGGCTGGTGTCAGGAGGTTTAAAATGGCTTACTCTCACACCCCATATGGTGGGAATTATAATAATTTGAGGTGCATTGCGGCCTATTTCGGGGAGCCTGTAAAATCATGGGGAGATTTCAGTCATGTCGCTGTAGCTCAGCTAGCAGGCAAAACATTGTGTGAAGAAATAATGGCTTCACTCCGTTCGCCAAAATTAAATGTTTCGAATGCTTGGTCGTCATGCTTGGTTGCGCTGCCATGTCTAGAAAAGAATAACATGAGGTTGGAAACAGCAGAAAATATTCAATGGAAATACGTTGACATTGCCCTCGGGAAATCAAAAACCAATTGGTTTATCACACATAATCAGCTATTAAATGGTTTCAATCAATTCAAATCTATAAAAGGAATGATGAACAAATCTGGTTGTGCCACACTCAGATTTAATAAACGGTGAGCACAGCCAGCCACATAATGTTCTGTTTAGTGGCTGCTCTGTTTGGTGCTGCAGTATCAGCAGTAGTACCCTCTGTAACCACTACTGCTTTTTTCATGTGTTAAAATGTTGAAGCCATTATTGTTGCCGCAGAACTCCCCATCAAAGTAACACTGACCCCACATCCTGTTGATACCTTTAATTATGACTGGACACTCATGCAGTAGTCACTAATTATCTCTCTGATCAAGACGCATTTCATCTCTTAAAAAAAAAAGGTATTGGTATCGCTACAGTTAATACGTAGCCCCTTGTGTCATTATGCATTGGAAAAATATTCTGATAACCATTTATTGGAAATCTGAGATGTTCCAGCCCTCCTGCCAGTCATGTGTAAACTACCCACTTCTGTTCTGTTTCTATAAAGAGATGGTTCAACTGTGATGGATTTGGGCAACAAAGGCCAAACGTGCTGTAAAGTCACTGCCAGGCTGACTCCTGGACGTGGTGCACACTGCATCAAGCGTTTTTTTATCAGCATTGTGTTTGTGTGTCTGCATTTGGATATCACCATAGTTTGGATAGGCATCGTGTCAGTGTCTTCACATACAGTCGTCTCAGATTTCTGGCTTCACTTGTCTGACTGTTGTGGAATTTTGCTTATTGTGTTGCAACTCAATCCCAAGTCCATCCTCCCTCAGGCCATTATGAACATTAATTTGTTTTTCTTCCCATCTTAGACGTCCGTGACACTTTGAGGCCCCCTCACCTACTCAGGTGTCCCGTTTAGACAGAATATCGAGACAGTCAGTGACACAGACTGGCAATAGTTCTGCATTGTACCACAGACAATATGAATGATGAATCCTTTCTTCTGTGCAGGGGCTTCTGCGGCATCCTATAATAGTGTCAGTACAGTGTTAACACACTCTTATGGTGACACGATGATTAACTTCCATGCTTTGTCATTGTACTGCATCTTTGACAGCAAAGCAGAGTGCCTAGGTGAAGGTTATACTTATACTTGTCTGTCTTCTGTTCGCTGATTAGTAGAGTGACAGTCCATTTCACACACCAACAGCCATAAGAGGAACGTCTCAGCTGCTGTGTGCCATCACGCCGAAGATCTGATAGGATTTTCTCCCCCTTTGTTCAAGGAGAATAACAGCGCATGTTTCACACAGGCGCGGAGGTGTAAAGCGGTGCACGGCTATTGAGGTTCCCACACTCCAGTTAGCCTGACAGACCATCCACACGGCCCTCAGGCTCCCTCTGACACCCTCTGTGCACAGCACTGCCGGAAAATGTTTTCCTTCAGCTTGTTGTTTGTTCTCTCATTTCTCCTTTCACTCTCTCTCTCTCTCTCTTTCTTTCTCTCTCTCTCTCTCTCTGTCTCTGTCTCTCTCGCTCTCATTTTTATGGGCTTCATTTTCCAGGGCCTCTTTAATTGGGTCTTGGTAAAAGAAAGTGTTGGGGCGTAGAGACAACTGCCAAAGTGGCCCACTCATGGTTCCTTCAGCAAATCAGCGCTGAGCGTAGATGGTCCGGTAAATAAATACAGCGACCCATGGAAGGTGTATCTGTCTTAGATTTGAAAAGATAACACGTGATGTTTGGATTTGGATATTGAGTTTAGCTCCAGCTCCAGAAGTTGACAAATTTTGTCAGTGCACCGCTGGGGATGTAGCAGCAGCACTTCAACCGGAGAACCTTCAATCTTGGTGGCAGGAAATGTCTTGGCCACATCCGTGTTGCCAGGGTTAGTATTTAATCTTCTGATCCAGACTGCCTAGTCCATACAATATCTGTTGTATAATCAGCACTGTATCACATCAGGGAGGAAAAGCGCTACATCCTTTTAACAGCAGGGAGCTGCCGACTAATGTGACTAGTCAGCAAGGCTTTCCAGTGGTGGGCTAAATAGAAAACATCTTCAGCCCTAAGTTACTCTCCCTGCATTTTCTAGATGTCAGAAGAGTAGACTGGACGGTTTCATTCTGGTTATGACAGGCAGTTTTTTTCACACTTGGTAAAAAAAATGCTTGTTAGGTATATTCGTAAAGCATTCAACAATAAATCTATGTACATTTCATTAATCTTTTTCTGTACCCGTATTTAATTTTGACACCGCAAAGACAAACAGATTTACGATAGAAAATGGCTATTATTGATTCTTTAATGATGAGACAGACTGTGATGGGGGATAGCGATCCAAAGAGAGAATGAAAGCCACATGCCATTAACTATTCATGAGTATGGAAAAACAACTTATGGTCAATTACTGAAGTGACAAATATCAAGTATAGAGTGAAGGACAAATGCAAGGCAGCAGAGGAGAATGCGGAGGAGAGAAAGGGAGAAGACCGCTTCAGTCTCACACAAGTAAACACTGAAGCCTCCACACTGTCATGCATGCACATCTAGACACACGTGCACACACACACACACACACACACACACTGCATACACACACTGTGGCCATATCCGACATATAGAGACAGACCTATCGATTAGAAGGAGAAAAACAGGGGACAGACAGGGACAGGCCATTTGCAGCTCTTGCAGTTGAACAATAATCAATTAATGGTCCTTTATTACGGGGATCATTTAATGGGGCGGATTTGAAATGGCTTAACTTTAAGTAAGGGGAGAAATTTGAAACTTACTCTTGAGAATTTTGTTCTGCCTTGACTCGAAGTTTTTTTTTTTTCTCTCCAGACTGCATGTTGACTCTCCATGTGAGCACAGGCACTTTTTCATAATTACAGACTGTTTCCTCATAGTGGCAGCACACCAGGCACTACCTCTAATTACTTACAAGTACAGTGTTGACTACAGTCAGTCCACCTGTACTTTGACTACAGTTGGCTGCTGCTTTGAACCACAGTCAAGGCTATTAGAGAGTCAGCTTCATCACTGCTCTTTTGGCCACACATTGAGGCTTTGCTGAATGCAGCTGGAATAAACAGAACTTAAAGGATGTCGGCGCACTGAAGTCAAGGCATTCATTTTGACAATTTTAACCTTGAAGTTCATTGATCTTTTCCTTTTTGGTGTTTTTTGTTCTCTGTCTTCAACAAACACAGGGTGCACACAGGGTGTACTAATTTGCTGAAACGACTGGTTTGAAATAAATGAGAAAAAGTAGAGTGCACTCACTATAAGCTCCATCCCTGCAGTGACTTACAATAGCCGCAGTAAAGGTGTGTGAATGGAGCCAGATAGCTCCGCACATTAGTTTTGATGTGCGTGTTACTTTTCATCTGGGATTTTTAACAAATTCCATCCCCCTGCCACTGTTCGTGCCACAGTTTTCATTAATTTCAACGATTTCTGTTTCATAGCAGTTCTCCTCCCCACTGTTGTTTTTACACGATGTCAAGTAAAATTTCACAAGGCAACAAAGGGACTAATTGACTGT
This sequence comes from Myripristis jacobus, assembly GCA_900302555.1. NCBI lineage: Eukaryota > Metazoa > Chordata > Actinopteri > Holocentriformes > Holocentridae > Myripristis > Myripristis jacobus. Next base: position 17,621 of record OMLB01057667.1, read on the forward strand.
TATTTAATCAAAAAAGAAGTCTTGAAATAACAAAGTCAATGACATGACCACATACAATCTCACTTGGAAAAGTAAAAAGTAAAATCAATTTCCCCTGGACAGCTCTTTGAGCAATCATCACCAGCGATGTATTTGAGTTATGTGCATTTCTTAAAAGGCCACAACATAATTGGTGCTGTACATCAATCATCTAAATGTTTGATGGGACTCCTGTTAATGACATTTGGACGTAAAATCAGAAACAAATAAAGCACACAGGCTCTTCTACTTGTTTATTTTATAGGAAGCCACAGTAAAGCTTTCTTTTTCCAGTAACATACTATAAGATGTGGTGGCTAAATGGACCGCAGAGAATTAATTTGCTGTTTTGGGCATTACTCATCATCTGTTTGTCAAGCGAGACAATTTGTTTCTGAAATCCATATTCACCACAACACTGCCCGACACAGTCCTTGGATGTCAAAAGTAGACGTATATGAGCAGACGCTGGACTGGCGGATACCACATGTTACCCACGGTTCCCACAAAGCCCGCCTTGTGCCAGATTGTATGGAAATGAGAGCAGGCTGTACAACAGGCACGGCAGCTATATTCATTTGCAGACACATACTGTCAAATCATCATGTCAGAGCTTCCTCAGAGATGACAGGCGACCAGGTGCACAGGAGGATGCACAGAACATAATGTACAGAGGAAATGGCATAGATAAAGAAGCAGAAATATATATTAGTGGAGGATTACTCCTGATGCAAAATTTTTGACTCTTTTTTCACCAGTTTATGCTACACAACATCTCTCCATCTTCACCCGATGTTTGTTTAGCATCTTACATTGCTGCTGTGCTTCCTACAGAGCTTTGGTTTGTTTGTACAGGTATAGGTTGGCCCCTTTAGGAACCCATGCGAACGGGGGGCACTTTGTTCTCGTTCTTGCAGGAAAAAGGGGTGGGTGGAAGTCTTACGGAAATTGCTCTTAAGTGGTTGTTGTGGCTTTGTGGCTTTGACTCATCAGGCCCATATAGATGATGGCCTTCCTTTCTACATGGCTTACAGTGAGGCTATGATGGGCTGTCTGGGGCCCTGGTGCGTAAACCCACCACAGTATATGGAACTTCAATCACATGTGTTCTGCACTGAAAAAAAATCTCCATCTTTAGAAGCTGTTTAGTATCATATTTAGTGTTAAAATCTTGTTTTTCATGAAACAGCTGAAAAAATCTGCCAGTGAGATGAGATAATCCCACTTGTTTCCAATGCTAATCAACTTGTTTCTAAAATTTTCTTGAATCTTTTACCTGATACTATTAGGCTGCTCTGCCTTATTCTAACTTGTTTCAGTATATCTATACTTGTTCCCAGAAAAAAATCCTGACACGAGTGAAACTGCATTAGACACAGGAGGAATAATCTCATCCCACCAGCATATTTTTTTAATTAATTTTAAGAAAAAGATTTTAAGACTGAAAATGAGATGAAATGACTTGCTGAGGTAGAGATTTTTTTTGCTGTGTTTGGTGGGTAGTTTTAATGTGTGGCATACATGCTGAAATGTGTTTACGTTGTCTTTTGATATGCGGTTCACACAATGAGTGTGTGATCAGCATGATGTATTTTTGTCTTCCACTTGATGAAACTGGGGAGGGAACGATGGCTTGGGCTGTAACTGTCAACCATGATATCTGATGTTGACAAAGCTCTGATGGATTATTCCTTTTAGTACTTTATTCTGGAATTCCAGAAAAATTGCACTGGTTTACTTGACAAAGCTGCTATTTTCAAAGATAAAACTTTTACATAAAATGTGACATCTGATACACTACTGGTGCAACTAATCTAATTTTGATGAAACTTGGGAGGATTCAATCAAACAAGATGCATTTGTTTGATTGAGTGCCTGCATTATTTGTATTACAAGACATGCCTTTCTTGTTTAAACTGGAAGAAATTTATTAATCAGCTCCAACATTGTGGCACTGAGTGTTGAGTCGGTATTTTGGTGACCACCAGTTCTCCTTCTTTTTCTCTCTCAGGAACTTGATGCCTCGGACGCTGGACGGCCAAATCACCATGGAGAAGACGCCCAGCTACTTTGTCACAAAGGAGGCTCCCGGCCGCGTCTGCACCATGAACTGCCACACCAAGCTCATTGTGGTGGTGAGGGACCCTGTGACGCGGGCTGTATCTGACTACACCCAGACACTGTCCAAAAACCCAGGCCTTCCATCCTTCCAGAGCCTGGCCTTGAAGAACTCCTCCAGTGGTTTGGTCGACACCACGTGGAGCGCTGTGCGCATCGGCCTCTACGCCAAACATCTGGAGAACTGGCTTCAGCACTTTCCCTTATCTCATTTCCTCTTTGTTAGTGGCGAGCGGCTGGTGTCTGATCCGGCTGGGGAGATGGGCCGAGTCCAGGACTTCTTGGGTCTGAAGAGGGTCGTGTCAGACAAGCACTTCTACTTCAACCAGACCAAAGGTTTCCCCTGCCTGAAGAAACCCGAGGGGAGCAGCAGGCCTCGCTGTCTTGGGAAGTCTAAAGGCAGACCCCATCCCCAGATCCCCTCCGAGGTCCTCCAGAGACTCAGGGACTTCTACCGGCCCTTTAATCACCAGTTCTACCAGATGAGTGGACAGGACTTTGGCTGGGATTAATGGAGGGCAGGTTCCTCTCATAGTCCACATGCCAAGGATGTAGTCTTCTGGAGAGACTGTCAGTTTAGGGCAAACATTCTCAGGGAGCTGGAAGAGGAATATGGTATCCACAAACTGAAGCTCTCAATTTTGGACCATGCTGCCTCCTTAGAATCAGCAGGGCATGCAGCATATGGAAACTGCCACTGGCTTTGTTGTAGCACAGTAGCCGATACGGACAAAGTGCTACAATACTCAAGTCTGCAAATATAGGAGTCAGTCGGTAACTAAATTCAACCATCCTCATGCTTGTGTGTTTATGTTCATATAACAAATGACAATTAGAAGCAAACTTGGTACCAGTACAAACGGAAAGAGAACAAACATGCCTTAGACTTTTGATGTCAGTTTTGATTTGCCTCATGTTAAAGCATTTGTTTGTTTGTTTTTGAAATAAGCTGATATTTATAGTTTCTGTTGGTTTAAAAATACCACAGTTACAGAGATGTTGTTTAATGGAAAATGTATTTATGACAATATTGAGACATGAACCTGTCAAGAGGTCTTTTACTGGGTTATTGACATGACATTGGGGGCAATGTCACACTTCATGATAAACCACTAGCTATTTTTACTCATGAGCAGTATTATTTTGACTGCATTTATGTTTTCATTGCAAGGGCGATTACAAGGGTATAATGTCATGTTATATTTGAAATCGAGACTTAGCAAAGCCTTGTGTAAAACTGATATAACTCCACTATTTTGACGTTGCAGGCTATTCCCCTGCATTTGACAGTTGATATGATACCGGTGATACCTCATCTTTAAATGAGAATTAAACAGTTTGTGAAAAAAAATATACATTCCATTAACACTAACAAATATGTACATAGTTTTGTCATCGCTAGTGTTTGCCAACTGGACGATACCAACTGTGTTTGACTCAGTGTCATTCTTGAAGGTAACAGTTATCAGTTATGTACAAGAAATGGTTACTTGATGTGTGATTACTTTAAACCACTTTGGGACTCCGGATATGGGGTATGCAAAGTATAATAATATGTATGAAAAGCTTTATTCTGACTCTGATTATCTGTGTTGTGTCGTACCGAGTAAAGTTTATCTGACATAACATAAATCTGGACTAGCATGTTTCATCATATTTCATTCTTTACTGTAAAATCACAGCTCAAACCATAGCTCTTCATAGGAAGACTGCCTACAAGGCTTTTTTAGTTTCTGACCCACCAAAGTGAATCCTAATCCGACAAATGTAATAAATTTAGCAGCAACCCACACCTAGTCTAATCCCTTCGCCTCAGTAAGGATCAGAGCACACCAAGATAACCCCGTTAGTGCTGCTGCAACCGAGGAGTTTCTCCTCTCTCTATCTCTTCCCCTCTTGCGTCTTTATTCTCACACTTTATTTTCTCTCTCTTTCCTCCTCAGTCTCTCACACTCCCTTTCCTCTCACCACTTCCACATAGTAAGACCACATGTACAGTCTGAGGGCTGAGTGTGCTGTGGCCTTTAATTATGAAATATGTCAACTAACTTAGAAAGCCCCCTCCTTCCTCTCTGGGCACAGAATTAGCAGTGCTCCTCTCTTTTATGGTACACTACGCTGTGTGGAAGGAGAAAAAAAAGAAAACATCTGCTCTGGTGGAACAACCAAAAAAGGAACCTGCTTTAGCACTGACATATACACTGAGCTGCAGATGTAGGTTTCTTTGTTCACAATGCAAAGTAATATGTCTGACAAGCACTTGCAGCCAATGCATAAACACCAAAAATTCAGCAAAATCGACTGAGATTAAGTTTTGTTTGTAGAAACATCAGTGGTTTATGAATGACAAAAAAAAATCTTATGATGGCTGGGCTTGCGTGTGTGTGTGTGTGTGTGTGTGTGTTTGTGGATGCTCTCAAGTACGTTCTTGTTTGCATGCTTGTGTGTGCTTGTATACACACACGTGCTGCCTTGGCTGTCCCTATCCGCCTTCCATCAATCTTGCCTCTTGTACCTTCGGCCAGCATTGCTGTCGCATTCTCAATCTGTTTTATGTGTCTGGCCACAGTCTATTAGCGGGCCTCACTAAAATTTAACTGTCCTTGGCTCACTTCATCTGTGCCAACTTTTATTACTCTCTATTTAGCATTCTTACTGATAGCTGCCTCTCCCTGTGCCAGTCCAGCAGTAGGCATTAAAGATAACTGATTTCCCATTCTGCCATCTGGGAAAGGCATTAGCACCAGTGTTCACAATATGAGCCCAATAGTAGGTTTCATTAAATCAGCAGGATATCTGGCCAAGTGCACAGTAGTTACTGAACACTGGCATGAAGTGGAACAGATACAATGACAGGGAATGAATAAAAGAGCAAGAAAATGGAGGAAGGGTTGACAGTACATTCCCTGAGAGCAGGATTTGAACTCAATGTTATATGTTGGCATTCAGACTACACACAGAAGAGCTACTGCGCACACAATAAAGTGCAACATCATCCAGCTTTATGCTCTTGGCAAACAAGCCTTAGATTATTGCTTCTGGTCTGTGTTTGCACACACTGCCCCATGTGAGCGCGTGAACAGCCAACCTTCATTGATGGCTACCTTAGGATTCTGTAGACACCACCAGCATTTAATACATTTTCCTACAACTCTTGTTTTCAGTATTGAAAACTGCTGATGAAAGCTGAACCTATGAGCACAGAAAAAATAGTTAGTAAACCAATGACCATCGTTCAACCAAAGCAAGACACTACTGGGTCCAGGGGTGGTATTCTGTGACTGATCCTGTTTTCTGACTTTGGAAAGCAAAAAGAAAATTTCAGCAGGATGATCAAAATCTCATATTATTATTTATGGGCACTGGGGTAACAAATGAGCGGGGAGACGGCCCTTCAACCACAGAACCCAGGTTTAAGCCCCTACCGTGACATCGCATGCTGAAAAGTGTTTGAGCAAAACATTGAATCCTTATTATATATCAGCCACAGGGATTCTCTTCTGCAATCAAAGCTGACCTCATACTTGCATGCGACTGCTCTCCACTGTCAGCTGTTGCGTATTTGACTGTTTGTGAAGTCAGAAATGGAGTTATGTGTTTAAGAGTTAGTTAATTGTACTTCTATTTGTCTTTTTCTCATTGAGCGGATGCCCACAGGGAACATTTTAGACCCTGAAAAGTTTCTTAGACAGAAATTTTTGCACGCACCACATCTGAAAGACGTCGGCTCTCTCACTGTTTGAAATAGAGGATGAGCTGGACTGCAGTTCTTCAAAACAACTAGAAGGCTCACACAAGTGAAATTACAGGTTCATAAAACTCCACATCTTCCATTCTCATGGGGACAGCAATTTGTTTAGCTTTGGTTGGCATGCAGCTTCCAAAGGTTTGAGGCTACAATTTAATGCATGCCATCAATTCCTACCATTGTGGATTTGTTTGCTTGAATGAAAATCGCCCAATGCGGCTTGGGTTACAGGCCGCTGTTCTATTAGAGATTTGGTGTGATGAGGGATGTATATTTTGTGTGGTGACTCTTATTTGGGGAGAATGGGCACATGGCAGACTAATCAGAAACACTCGGATGGGTGGATGAACCACTCTGGGAGCTGCGCTGAAGGGAAGGGGCTGATTCCTACGCAGCAGATAAAAAGTAGGATTAGAGCGTAAAAGTGGTTTCCCTTTAAGGAGCCACAAATGAAGACAGTTCATACTGGGGACTCCACACATTTTCCATCCATACCACAGGCTCCTTCGATTCAGGGAATAAATGCTCTGGGATTTTCTCTCTTCTCTGTGGTTTAGGGCTCACAGCATCTTGTTAGTGACTCCAGCTTTAATTGATGAGAAAGTAATTTGGGTTAGCGTGATTTTCAAATGGTCATAGTAACTCAACTCAATTTGGGGAATGTTTTAGTGATATGGATTTAGAAGTTTTTCAGTAAGATTTTATAACACTGTTTCTGGCACATGCCTTACGATTACCATGTAAGTCCACCAAAAAAAAAAAAAAAAGTTACGATCTGCTTATTGGGCCTTGATTGGAAAACTTGAACAATGAAAGTTTATAGAGCAGCCCGCACCCTTGGTTGATGAGGTACTGGCTGAGCCAAGATTGCCAGCTGGAGGGGAGAACTTTCACATAGAAAAATCAGACTGTACTCTTAACCAATTTACAGCTGTTCTTGACACATTCCATCCCTGACACATCCCTGTTCAAAGAGCGTTAATTTTTTGAAGTGTATTGTAAAAATTCATGACTCTATCAAAAACACATCACTCAGAGTGTCTGTTTCATGGAGTGCAATAAATGCTGGCTCCAACCAACATCTCTGAATAAAATATAAATACAAAACATGCTGTGAGCCAGTCCCCGAATGAAAGAGGTAAGCACCTTGTTTTTCAAACATGTTTCCATTTCATTTGCCAAGAACCCCATTACTATTTTGTGGTTCTGCCATGCCTATCTAAAAACATTAATTTGTTCTTGATTTGTTCCAGGGTTTGATTAAACCCCAACTCATCTATGATGGATTGATTTAAATGGAAAATAATTATTTACATGTGTAGGGTATCCACCCTGTCAAAGATTTTCAGCAATTTCGGACACATGGGAAAAAGACAAGACACATTAATTGTAACTGGGGTTCACATGCAAGCACGGACTCACATACTTACACACAGTAGCCCTTCCCAAAATCTAAATACAATAAAATTCCTAGCTATGTGAGTGCGTGTCTTCATGATGCGATATGCTATATGTGTCTTCTCTGACTCAGTGGTTCCACTGGTTATGTGTGTTGGTGGTTTTCTGCTAAGAATGGCCACACCACAGCACCGTCTGGTGACACAGAGTACAGCACGCAAAGCAGAGCATCACGAATGGTCATTTTCTAAACACAGACAGAGCCAAGCTGTAAAACACTTTCACATGTTGGACCTTCTTGTACAATTTCAATTAAAAAAAAAATCATGTTGAATGCTGGCATTTTAAGATACAATAAGATAATCCTTTATTAATCTCACGGTGGGGATTTGTTGTGGAATCGTCCAAACGAAGCACCATGCAAGTCCATTTCAAGTTTTTGCATCAATGTGCATTTTCTAAACAAAGGAGGCTCTGCACTGTAACATAATGCACAACATCCAAAGTCTAGGCGATGCAAATTGAGTGTTCAGTTGCAATATATCAACTGTCCATAAATATCAGAACTGACATATATTTCCTCATATGAACGATGATGGAAATAGAATGTGAAAATATGTGAATAGGCTACACATATAGTTATCCCGTCTTCATTATCCATACAGCTACTATTGCAACATGAACATGATAAGCTGCTTTCTGCGTGAACCTGATAGATCTGACCAATAACCTCTGCCAAGGTGAAATACCTCTATGCCCTATTGATGAACATCCGATAGCTATGAATAGACATTGTTTGTTTGTAGTAATGTCACAACCTGAGTGTAAAATGAACCTCACACTCATCTACCTTCCTGTCTCTTCTGTCCTTGGTCTTGCAAAACAGCAAAACAGCAAACCTGTCACCTTTAGTCCATGGCACACCTCTGCTTTGACACAAAGGGGAATGGAGGGAAATATCATCTCACGAATGTAAACAACACCATTTTCTGAGTCATGCCAATTTGTGGAAATTAATACTGTACACCTACTAGGAAAATACTAAAGAAAGTAGACATATATGTGGATTTTACTGATGTTTCTGGTTAGTGTTAGTTGGGGCACTGTAAGACATCCATGTCCTTGACAAGAGGATTTCGTCCAAATGCAATCACTGAAAGTGCTCTCAAAGAAACTGACACTCACTGACACCCGTTGACACCCACTGACACTCACTGAGAGAGAGAGCCTATCAGACTACATGAGTTTACAATTTAAAATGGGGTAGGATCACGCACATAGGGAGATTCCTCACAGATGTTGTCTCTGATCTGAAACATGTACATACTACAAGATTTGAAAATAATGGAGCATCATACACTACAGGATATTATTAAGATTATTGCGCCAGAGGGACAGAGGGAGTGATGCACCACCTCTCTCTCTTTCTCTCTCTTTCTGTGTGTGTGTGTGTGTGTGTGTGTGTGTGTTATTATGTCAGTTATATGTCTTGAAATGATATTCTGATTAGTAGAGGATAGGTTGCCAGTGGGAGAAAAGAAAATATCAGTTGACTTCATTAAATATGTGCAGTGATCCCCCACAGCAGAGACAATAACTCTCCCCATCAACAGGCAGGCTGTGCGTATTTACGCAGGAGTTACAGCAGTTGTAACTGTGGATGATTAATACGTGCACGCGCATTTGGATGGCGTCAGAGCTGTTCCGCGCATCGCTACTTGAAAGACAGTTTATGTAGGGCAGTTGTGCTCTTGCCACATATTGACAAGCCTCTCCTCCCTCTCGGCCCTCCAACACACCCGCGCAACAGCTTGCTGTTGGCTGTCATGGTCCTGCTTGGAGAGCAGTGAAATTATCCAGATTTTGAATCCCAAATATCAAACATGTTTTACATTGTGAGTCTGGATCTGTAACCTCCTCACATAATTTGGGCCGAACATCAGTATTGACTACGGTCCGAGATAGGCCTTCTTTTCCGATAGTCAGGAGGGATGAATAGGGGTTGAATCGGCCCAAAACTCCTGTAGCCTGAGCCCGGCCTTGGACTCTGAGACTCTCTGAGACTCACTGACTTTATTGTTTCACTTTATGTCATGAAAAACGTGATTGTTCCTGTGCATTTGTGTGTGTTGGGTGGGAGGACGGCGGTCTCCAGGTAATCCACCACCCTTTGAAAATGTTGAGTACGCCTTCTCAGGCTTCTCATTGATGACAACATACTACTTCATGCGGTGAATGCTAAACCAGAACTGCTCTGGAGCTTTGAAGCCATTGTTAAGGCCCGAGAGGGTGTAATACCGTCCGTCACGAGGGGACGATGAATAGTATGATTCATAGCTCATAAAAGACAACACCTGTGCGCACATGCCATATTGTGTGCTGCCCTAGCCCTACTCTAACATGGTGGGAAAAGAGACCCCTCCTACCTTTCCCAAATCCATGTGAATCTGTCATAACTGCTCAAGTGATGGGCATGCATGACCCCTGTGTCCCCTGAGGGCCAGTGCTGGGTCCCATGAGGCTCGGTGATAAGATGCCCTAGAGGTGTGGGAGGATGAAGTACACAGAGACTCAGGTTGCAGCAGACTGGCCTGGGACCGGCTGAGGGAGGCTTTGATTGATCCTGAAAACAGAGAGGCCTGTGGGAGAAATGTAATTGAAGCTAGAACAGATGTTTAACACCCTTGGAAGAATGTGGTTACCATGCAGGTAGGCTGCCTTTAAGTACCACACAAGACCAGCCACAGTGACACTGGAGGAAGGAGATATTATAAATCACGCCACTTTAGTGAACCTTATTGATAGGGATTGGGTAAACTAACAAGATTTGCAGAATCCTCTTTATGGATCACACTGGTAAAAAAAAAAAATGAACAGAAGTGAGATGACTAGGACAGATCATGTTTTAAGTGTAACTGCCTAGAAAGCAAATTTCCATAAAAAAAAAAAAAGAAAAAAAAGAAAGAAAGAGAAACATGTGAAATGAAACCAGAAAAGTCCTGAGGGAACAATAGGGCTCGCTGATCAATTACAATAACCTATCAAGGATCCTGTTCATACTGTCATATACAGAGTACACAGAGGCCATGGTGCATGAGTACGACCTGATCAAAACTTCTAAAAGAAATCCATCTCCACTAAGCCACAAGGATAAGTTTCAGACTTAAGAGGAGCACAAGTTAGCCAGTGCCAAACCCTCCACTGTCCTCTAAATCCCTTCACTAATTTGTCAACTTGAACTCATCTGGGATTTTACAAACCGTATTTCACTGGGACGCTTAAGCCTCTGAAGCTTGTGCCAAAATACATTCAGCATGTAGTGATGGATGTAAGTGTAAGTAACGTCCTTTAGGTTGAGGCAGCTTTGAAGAGAAGCACACAAGCTTAAAATATATCACTATCATTCTTCTTGTATGTACATGGTGCAAATGCAAATGACGCTGCTCCTTGTAGCTTTGAGTACACATTCAAGCATGAATCTATTGCTTTTGGCTAATATATGAGCTGGAAAAATAGTTACACAGGTTGATAATCCATTTTCAATTCCATTGTTACAGTGAACAAAGTACAACTGTATTCATTTTCTTTGCTGGCTGAGTTCATGAGGTTAATCGATATGATCACACAGTGATTCTGTTTCTGGCAGTGTGCACAGAAGGAGTATAAGCCTCAGGTCAGCATAGTAAATATGCTGAAGTCTTTCGGTGCAGCACTGCCATCTGCTGATCCAAAGCGCAAGAGGCAAGAGGAGGGGATGCACCTTTCCTCTGACCTCTCCTGCACATGTACTTCTTACTGCATCCTGCTTTATCTACAGTCTCCATGCTGCAGTGTTTTTTATGTTAAAAATATCGACTTTCTGTCCAAATGAACACTCTGGTAACTGCTTCTTTTGCGTTAATTGTCTGACGCATGTCTCTCTTCTAGTCTTGTCTGTCTACTTTGAAATTCATGGTGATCACGTCCTCTATCCCGGCCTGCAGTTCATCATGCTCCTGCACAGCCGAGACACCTTTCGGGGTCCCGGTCAGGATGAGGTCGCCCTCCTCCAGGGTGATGATCTCGCTGATGTAGCTGATGAGAAAAGGAATGGAGAAGATCATCTGGGAGGTGCAGCCGCTCTGCCGCAGCTGGTCGTTCACCTTCAGCCACAGCTTGACGTTTCCCGGGTCGGGGATGCGCTCTTTGGGAATGAACTCACTGATGGGGCAAGAGGTGTTGAAAGCTTTGGCCAGGGTCCACGGCAGACCCTTGGACTTGCACTCGTCCTGCACATCCCGAGCGGTCATGTCCAGGCACAGAGCGTAGCCCGCGACGTGCTCCATGGCAGATGTCTGCGGGATGGCCGTGCCCCCCTTCCCAATCACCACCCCCAGCTCGACCTCATGGTGCAGGTTACTGCTGTACAGGGGCACCAGAATGGGAGAGCCCTCTCGTACATATGCAGAAGGCGGCTTCAAGAACAGCACAGGCTCTGACGGAACCGCGTTCTTCAGCTCTTTTGCGTGGTCTGCGTAGTTTCGCCCCACACAGATTATCTTCCGCCCCCACTCCCAAAACCGAGACACGTTTCGCGTGGACATTGCAGAGATAATATGAAGGTTTCAGCCGCTTTGAGGCAGTCTGCACCTGGTAGAAGTTAAACAACCTTTGACCGGTGACCGCCGCTCACTTCCCTTACGCTAGGTGGCAAAACTACGGCACGCCAAGAGGGACATGAACACCAACCTATTGCTGCGACATTGGTAGTCATAACAGCTTGATTGACATAAGTGCATTAAGTCCACCATGATGTAAACAGAAATGCGCATTAGGAGACGTTCAGACATGAATGAGCTTATTTAACGACAACAGTACACCAATTATCTGTTCGCTTTAACTACCCGGTTATACGCTCCACTCCCCCACACCTGATTGGTGGAAACCACAAGGTTAAAGTTGAGAAATAGGCGGAACTGAAGGGAAAACTCAACTTTTCTGGTTTAAGCTACTGTAATAACCACGCAGCTACAGTGTTGTTATGTTATTGCGGTCTCTCATAGGGAGTGCCTGCACCCTAGGTGTATTTGGAGCAGCAGCCGCCTACAAGTCTGGTACGTCACATGCCTCCATGTTTTGCACGCATTAAATCTACATACGACGCATGTTGCCATGCAAGATTCGCCTTCTGTGTGTTATAACTAGCTCAAGATTGCTAATAGAGTTAGCTTGAGCCCTTTCTGTCGCACTTGGCTCTCTAAGAAAAGCTGGTCACTAGGCGCAGCTGCCTGAGCAAGCCTCCGTGCGCTCTTGCGTCATCCTCATAATTCCGATTTTGTTGTAACTTACATGATTTACAATACAGTGCTGGTAGTTTTTGTTAGTTAAAAAAAATACCCTTTAAAGTACTGCAAAATTCATAACCTGTCATTCTCAAAAACTAAGATTATGACAGACTAACTTTTTTTTAAATCTCATATTGTTGTCATTAATTAGTCTCAGTGACAGTGTTATTTAATGAGCTTTCAGGAAATGGCACCTATTGTGTTATTTGCATGAGTTGTTTTCTTCTATGTAGCACCTGTGAAAGTCCATGCCCAAGTAGCCGCTTTTCTTCACACCCCAATAAGGAAATCCGCCTTGGTGGAACAAGCCAATATGAAGGTAGAGCTTCTCCCAGCACTCAGCGACAACTACATGTACCTTCTGATTGACGAGGACACAAAAGAAGCAGCGATTGTTGACCCTGTTGAGCCAGTAAAGGTGTGTTGAACTGTCTTGCCCGCTGTGAGGAGTTTGTCTGTTGTAAACCTGTGGACCTGAAGTGCCCTTTGAGGCTGTAAACAGTGATTTGGGGCTCTAACTAAACGTGAACTTACACTTGATAAGCTTCTCTCAGTGTTGTTGTTTGGTATCTGTGCTTCAGGTTAGACCTTTTTGTGATCAGGCAGTTTTGCTCCTAACAGGTTATAGAGGCCGTCAGAAAACATGGTGTAAGACTCACAACAGTCCTGACCACTCATCATCATTGGTAGGCCAAATGTTTGCTTATCCCCCTATTTACCAATATGTAGAATTTCATGTTGCAGTCCTCTGTGTCATAATCCACGGTGAGCTTTCATATGGATGTCCAGTTCAGAAGAAAGGTGCAAGAATCCACAAATGGTGATTAGAGAGGACATCAGGCTTTGCGGTCATAAATCTACGAGACAGGCAGGCAGCGTCTTTCACCAGCCACTTCATCTAAATGTTACACGGCTGCGTGTGTGAGTGCAGATGTGGTATTTGGGTTATTAGGTGCACACCTCCCCATCATAGATATTTTGCTTAATTAGGTCTTCAACACCCTGGCATCATTTTCAACACCAAATACAGCTAAGGTCACCCATGCTTCCCTGTACCAAACCTGCGCTTAGGTTTATCCCTACTTCTCAACATTCATTGACTCATCAGTCATTTTATAACTGGCTGGCCTGGATTGGTGTGCACAGCAGCACAGAAGCCAAATGATATCATTTATTATAATAACGGAAAGCTTCAAATGGCCAGTCAACCTGTAAGAGCTGTTCAGCAAAACTGATGCAATGTATGACCCTGGTCTGACTTATAAAATAGATGTTGATATTTAATAGGGATGGGCCCCCCAATACCATATGATTCATGATAATTGGGTGTTGATTCAATATGATTTATGATTCTGCAATCGTTCTGATTCTGTAAGTGTTGCAGTTTGATTTTGTGATATTTTGTAATTTTGCATTACTTTTTTTTCCAAACTGTGGACTGTGGAAAACAGTTTAATCATATTTCCAAAGACATTTATCATGACAGCATGAGAACATTTTCTGCAGGCGTTAGAGATCCAGAAGTAAATGTTTGTTTGAATAGGTCACAACACCGTATGTTGCATTCTAATGGATGTTTTTTTTTTCACCTTGAATGAAACACAAATATTCTAAAATAAGGACAAAATATTTATTCAGGGTCAGCAGTGCAATACAAAAATCATCAAACAAAAAAAGTGTGATTTTTAACTGTATCATCTTTTTCCCCCCCCCATTCCTAATATTGCATGTGAGGTAGTCATAAGAGCTGTTTGGACCCCAGCTGATGAGCCAGGGCAGCCATGCCTCCAGCAAACAATATGTCAGCCAGAATAATATAAACAATCAACAGCTAACATTTCAGTGTACCAGTAAATGTGTTAGTACTGTGCAAGGGCAAGTACTGTGTCAGGTAACAATTAAACATGCTAAGAAAGCAGTATACTGCTCCATACTCTGCTCCATGCTGTCTCACTGTGCATTCAAGTGCCTGATCATGAGGCACCACAGAGGTGTTACAATGCACCAACCACTCTGTCTGCAGGGATCATGCTGGTGGAAATGAGAAGATGGTCAGACTAATTCCTGGGCTGAAGGTCTATGGAGGCGATGACAGAGTTGATGCCCTTACAAAGAAAGTCTCTCACTCCAGCACTTTCAAAGTAAGACCATCAGTCCACATAATCTACTCTCCAGATGAGACTTGAGCAGCCTTGGACATCGCTCGGTGTCTCTGTATGTTATTACAGAGACAGATGTTCACTCACTGGTGTTTTTCTCTCCTAGATTGGCTCTCTCAATGTTAAATGCCTCTTTACTCCATGTCACACAACTGGTCACATCTGCTACTATGTGACAAAAGAAAACAGCACCGACCCACCAGCTGTTTTCACAGGTATCAATAAAGTTTCAGCCAAGCTATACTTTTAATAACTGGTAATATCAGAGAAAATGTAGCAGATTGTCATGGCTCACCTCCGATCCCCTTCGGACTTGTATTTATTTATCCATTTATTTTTTTAAATGCAGGGGACACGCTGTTTGTGGCTGGCTGTGGTAAATTCTTTGAAGGTACAGCAGAGCAGATGTACAAAGCCTTAATAGAAATTCTGGGACGGCTGCCTCCTGAAACAGTAAATATCTTGATATAGTGTGTTAATCTCTCAATCTGTGATGCCAGTGTAAACAATATAGGAATACAGGAATCATTGTCAGAGTAATTGACAGAGGGTTTCAGATAATAACTAACTGCAGGTGACAGCTGAATCTAGATAAGAGAATGCTTTCTTATACATAATATTGTAAACCTTTAACTACAGTGGATTGATGTTGAGTTAAAATAGGTTCTCAAAGCTTATCTAAACTCTTCAGCAAACTATTTTAACAAAATAAAATGGTGATATTGATTTAGGCTTTGGAATGTAATACTTTAATGAAGCATGTCTCTAAGGACTAACAACAGTATGTTTGTGTTTCAGCGTGTTTACTGTGGTCATGAGTACACTGTCAGCAATCTGAAATTTGCACGTCATGTGGAACCAGACAATGAGGTTATTCTGAAGAAGCTCGCATGGGCTAAGGTATCTGACCCACTGTGCATGTGCCAAGCTTGTGATGCTGTCTTTATCAAATATGTGCTGCTCACTTATGATTTTTTTCTGTATTGCTGTAGGAGAAATACAGTGATGGAGAGCCTACCATCCCCTCCACAGTGGCGGATGAGTTCACATTTAACCCTTTTATGAGAGTAAAGTACGTGCAACTTGATGAATCTTGCTCTCACCCAGAAACACAAATGCTATGCATATTGCGCCGAATATCGATTTTTAAAACTAATTCCCAATCATTTGTTTTTTGTTTACTGTAGAGAGAAGTCGGTACAAGACCATGTACAACAGACAGAGCCTGTTGAAACCATGAGAAGTCTCCGGAAAGAAAAGGATGGCTTCAAGGTGCCCAAAGATTGATGCCCAAAGCCCTCATGCTACCACAGCTTACTGTCACAGCACTACAACGTCAGTGGAAACAAAATAACTTTGGTCCATTTTAATAGCTTCAACTTGAAACACCATATTCACTCTGTGATTACAGGGTCATGTTTTTTTCTCTCTGTGTCCAGACCTAACATGATAATAAGTTTATCTCATGCAAACAAAATCATCATCATTGTTTTAGCTATAGTAAGCAGTGTTGACCTAATAGAATGTATAAATGTATACGTGCACAGTCAGTGAATGCTTTTAATTTAAAAAAAAAAAGCTCTTTAATTTGTAAATGCGCAGTTTAAGCATGCACAACATTACGAGTCAGTACAGTAATAATTTGCTGTAATATATTGATGTACAAAATGCTGTTTCACTGTGTTGAAATATGTGAAGCCAGAGCTGAAAACTTTAAAGATCCAGTGCAATGACTTTAACTCAGGAAAAATTGTATTTTGATTTCTAAGTCAATGAATATATTTGTTTTGGGTTTTTCATCCAGTTTTTGATGCTTAGATGGTAGAGTTTATAGCTCTGAGGAGAGCCTAACCATCCCTTTAATTGTGCCACCTAATGGATACCATTTTTTTTTTCTTTGGGGAACAACCGTCCAGTGTTGGAGCATAAACACCCAGCATGAAGATTCGATTTCTGGTTATTGTTGGACAGACAAGGGGCCTAATAAGCTATGCATAATGTTGCCCGGTCAGAGCACTCACTAAACTCTGGTTGAATCTGGCAGATCATTCATGCCAGGATATAGATTGGATTTCACAATATTTTCTTCTGTTGACAGCCCTATAAAGAGGCTTTCAAAGGAGAATCATATGCATGTAGTGCTGACAGTTTCACTAGATCCTCTGATAAAATGTATCCTGAAACAGAAATGCAGCTCCCTTTGCACTGGAGCTTTAACAGGGTAGGGAGATGCTTGAACCACAGTATGACGTGAAATTTCTGTAAATTAATATGGTGATCCCTTTGCCACTAGTTTATCATGGTGCAAAAATGCTTTCTTAGGAAATTGTTTAATGTCTTTGATAATTGTTTCGAATCAGTTTTGCCAGCTTTCATAAAGGCCTAACTTAATTTTGCAGGAACGGTCTTGTCTTTTCATTTATCCAGTTCACCAATCATTGCCTGCCCTGGTGAAAAGTTAATCGATCCTTGCTCCTCTGTTTGTTAATTTCCAACTTTACATGGAGTCTTGCATGACGCTGTTTACAATAAAGCAATAAAACACGCTCGGTGTATAAAACGATGACAGACATGAGTTTTATTACATTATTTATTTTCGATCCACGTGTAACTTTTATTTTCCAGTGTTTGATTTGCATGTTTGGTGTTTCCGGCTCGATTAAAATGCCTCAGATTTGACATTTGCTGGTTGACGCGATGTCGCGATAGCCTGCCTCAGCAATCCGAAAGCAGCCGAAATGTTGGATAAACATTTTCAGTGAGTTGAAGCGGTGCAAGAATAAAAAAAGACCAATCTGCAATCAGCTACATCAAGGTAAGTGGTTTTTAATCCTAAATCGTGCATACAGTTTCCATTTGCGTCAAAGTTGCAGCTTCATCAGATTACTGCAGCGTTATGGTGCTTTGGGCGGCAGGGTGACGGCACAACACGGTGGCACACTTTCATTCGCATACTTTCCGCTAGCTCAGTCCGCCGATGCGCATTTGACAGCGGTCGCGGATGCTAGGCTGGCTTGTGAAACATTTAATAGGCCTTGACCGACGCGAATCTTGAATAATAGAAGCTCTTCTTCCTGAGCAGCGTCGCCCACGGCAGTGCGCATGCGCGACTGGTGCCATGAAGGTAAAGGTGATCTCCATCCTGGAGGACAACTACATGTACCTTGTGATTGACGAGCAGAGTAAGGAGGCCGTCGCCGTGGACCCTGCCGTGCCCCACCGGGTGAGAGAGGGATTTCCCCTAAAAAAAAAAAAAAAAAAAAAAAAAAAAAAAAAAAAAAAATGCAGCTAAATCTAATAACCACCCATGTCCACTGTTTTGGTTGTGAATAATATGAATTTGAAGCCATGCACTCCATGTATTGGGATAATGACAAGTGGTGAATGTGATGTGTTTTCTTTGACAGCTGTTGGAAATAGTGAAGAGAGAGGGCTTGTCACTTAAGGCAGTTCTTACCACCCATCATCACTGGTAAGAGCTTGTTTTCTGAAAGATGTGATAGTTTAGATTCAGTGTTTTCTACATGAGCCCATGGTGATGCAATAAGCTCGTGCTCCCTCCTCAGGGATCATGCTCGAGGGAACGAGGCTCTGCTGAAGGAGGTTCCAGGGCTGAGGGTGTACGGGGGAGACGATCGCATCGGAGGGCTGACTGACAAAGTCTCCAATGCTCAGGAACTCAAGGTGCCTACACAGAGCTGATGTAACAGGAGCATGCCGGCTTTTCTCGGCCACTGTCCCGATAATGATGTTCACATATGAAGTGCACCAAAAATTTCAGTTTGCTCTTTCTCTCAGCCATATCGTCTCTTGATATTGTGTTTTCTCCATTTGCAGTTTAACTCCATCAATGTGAGGTGCCTATTTACTCCCTGCCATACCTCTGGTCACATGTGCTACTTTGTTTGGGAGGATGAGTGCACTGACGCCCCTGCTGTGTTCACAGGTCTTTGTCTGATAACATAAAGAGCTGGTGAACCAGTTCAAATCACTGATAAATTCAACATTTTCCAGACAATTTATGTTTGCACGGTACAGTAATTTGAACAAGTGCGCTGTCACTTCAAGCGACACCAATTGTGTCCCGAGGCAAATATGCTAAGTAACTCCATTTTGAGTGGCTAGAGATATGAATCCACATTAGGCTGCACACACACTGCTCATCGTTTCTGTGTTGTGTGGGACCACAGGGACCAACCACTGCCATCTCTGACATCCCATTGTCTTCTGTTGTGGCTGATAGGGGACACACTGTTTGTCGGTGGCTGCGGGCGATTCTTTGAGGGCACGGCCGAACAGATGTACCACAACCTGACCCAGGTGCTGGGCTCTCTACCTCAAGACACGGTCAGTGGAGAAATGGGCATTAGGTCGTGGTAATGAGTACACTAGAGGGTTAACAACAGCTAACATGACCTCAGATGGGAGCTGTTGTAATACTGACTCAGAGAATTGAGTAAACACCGAAACAATGAGGGGTTTGAGGACTGTGTGTTTCTCCCTCAGATCAGAGAAATACTCTTTAAGGCTCAGAATAACCAGGCACTTTGACTCTACTACTGTGCATATCCATGTAACTCAGGGGTCTGTTGACTGTGTCCATTTAACCAGGAAAACTAATAAAAATGTTTCATTAATTTGTAGAAGGTGTTCTGTGGACACGAGTACACCATTAAGAACCTGAAGTTTGCCATGTTAGTGGAGCCAGAGAATGAGAAGGTGAAGGAGATGCTGAGCTGGGCCAGGGTGAGCGACATATATCAAAGTCTGAATTCAAGAAACGCGATAGAAAATATTGCATTTTGATGTTTTGCTTGACTGTCTGGTACCTCACATCCGCAGGCTAGAGACGATGATGACAAACCTACAGTGCCGTCTACATTAATGGAGGAGTTTGAGTACAATCCTTTCCTCAGGCTCTCGTAAGTTTGTGTATGCAGATAGTAGTGTATTCACTGATTTGTTAATATGATGGTATTGAAGGTTTAGGGCCATACCAGGTAGAAAATTGCCACCAGCCACTGTGGTCATGGCTGTTGAGAGCTGTTACCTAAAATGTAGATTAAACATGAAAGGTACTAATTGTTTTGCAGTCAGCGCACTTAACATTTGGAACAGTTTGTCTTAAGTAATAAGTTGAATTAACTCTGTATCTTCTGTTAATAGCTGAAAACTCACTTTTGCCATTTTACATGTGTATTTGTTTTATGTTACAATTTTGTTGTTTCATTTTTCATTAAAATTAGGTGGACACCATTTGTCCACATTTGTTTTTCCGCTTCTTATTACTTTCTGAATGTATGTCATGTATTTGGCAGTTTGTGTTTACAAACATGTTAAGTGCTTTGTACTATGAAAGAAAAATGAAATAGAAATTGTTTATTATCACTCTGTTTGACAATTTGGCAGGCAGCCTCCCAGCATTTAGAGGTTCTATTGTCCTAAAAAAAAGAGTAAAATGGCCTCAAGACATAGAAAGTTAGTCCCATGCATTTCCCTTGTTAAACTTTCTCCTTCTTTCACCTCTCCTCCCTTCGCTGTAGGGAGGAAGGAGTGCAGAAGTTCACAGGGAAGACAGACCCCATAGAGGTGCTGAGAGTCCTACGGAGAGAGAAAGACAAATTTAAGAAGCCCAAGGAGAGAGTTCCTCCCCACGCCATGTTGGCTCTGGAGTGGGGGCTGCTCAGACCCTGAGGTCCGGCCAGGTTTGGAGCTCTTAACATGGGACGTACTGGGCTACCAGTTGCTGTCAGTGAGGCCTGCGGTTTGGGTAACAGCAAGTTGTCTTTGTTGGAGTGGTGCAGTGAGACACCATGCAAGACTGGAAAGTGCAGAAACCAGCCATCTTGGACGATGCTGTATATGATACACCTGTTCAACCATGTTGCAGAGCAGATCTCATTCATTTGCAATGGGATGTAGCACAAAGCAAATCCATTTTTAACCTGGTTGCAAGCAACTAATTATATTTAAGTTGCTTTATATTATCCTAAATGTATTTAATTTATACTGATTTGGGCCTGGGTGTGTTATTTTAGAATTTCTAAAACCATGGCTTGCACAAAAACACCAGTCAGTGTAAAGTTGCTTCCATTAAATACTTTAAAAAATTATTTAATTTAAGGGCCAGTCTCCCAGCTCATTCTGCACAAGGCAAGGCCTACTAGTGCTGATGGGACTTAGTGTCTAATGTGTCTTACAAATTATTTATCACAGTAAATAATTGGTATAATTTTTTTCTGGCCTATCTGATTTGTACTTTCCTTGATATGCACTTATGCACTCATAATGGATGTTTGTTCCCTGCTGGGTATTGCATTTTACCTAATTTATCTGAGTCACTTTAACTAAATTCAGATTTTGTATGTATCTCCAATTGCTTACTAGCTTACTGTCACGGTGAAACGCTGCTAAATTGGTGTACAATCGTGTATAATTTAAATAACTGATCTGCTACATAGACCACACACAGTGTGAAGGTACAGGACTGTTGCATTTGTGCACTAACCACAGGGATAGGAAAAAAAAAGTGTTGATCACAAAAACATGAATGTAAATTGCCAAGTTTTCATCCCCAAGTTTACATCCCACAGTTTGCTATAGCTTATAATTGTACACAGAAGTGAAAATTAATCAATAAAACATATCAGTCCGAGTCTGTATGCTATGACGTATTCTTCAGATAGGCTGAAATTTTGCCACAGACAAAATGGCTTCAGTTGATTGTTTTTATTATTCAGAATAAATATAATCAATAGATTAAGGCAGGAATGATCACATATATTACTTTGTGTGAAGTACTGGTGTACACTTCCATTTGAAATGTTGTGGAAAATAGATCTCACATCAGTGCATTAATCATTTGCTGTGGTATTTATAACTTGAAAGCACAATTTGCAGTACATGAAGAAAAATAATTATCAAAACAATATGGTTTGACTTGTGCGCATCATTTATAGCCTGTGACATAAATGACAGGCTCTGGTAATTCCTGGTATCCACGTGCCACTTGGCCAACAGCACTAAGAACAAGGAAGGAAGACAAAAGGGGTGCTAACATACATCACACCTTCCTGTCAGACTTTGCTCACACAACCACCATCCACTCTCAGAAGGACAGGCAGAGAGAGTCGTTCATTCTTTTGGACGGTTCTGCAGCCACGGTCAACAATAAGGAGATTTTAATTCTCTTTTATCTCTTCAAGTTTTGAAAATAGACCCTCTCAGCTGTACTTGAGTTTTGGCTACAACAGGAAACACAATGCTCCTCTTCCTTCACCACTTCATAACGAGCCCATTAGTCATCTTCTCCACAGTGTGGTACTGGGTGTGCAGCAGCTCTCTGGCTCTCTCCTCCCCCACACTGCTGAGCCAGGACTGGTAGAGCTCGGCCACGCGTGTCTCATCCTCTGGCGCTATAGTCTGCTCTGCCTTGTAGAGCTGCTCAACCTTCTGCAGCAGTTCCTTGTGGTTCTGACCAGGTAAGGGCTTCACCTGTCCCCCTCCGTTCAGACAGCCTGAAGTGGTGACAGAAGAGGGAAACACTCTGTAAACAGCCCTAAAAAAAGCTCCCAACAGCTTCTGTTGCAAAGCACTACTGACTAGCTGTGTGTTTCACTAAGCCCAATGTCAAGTCATGAAAACGCAGCGCTGCTGCTGCTTTTAGGTAGAAGCAATGTGGATGATTTAAGAAAGTTACTTTTGTCTCGTATGAATGGATTCCAATGGCTGGATAAGAAGGTAGGAATAATGGTTAGAGTTCTAAAATGCTTTTGGAATAAAGATTAGCAGAACAGTGAAGTATAAACATTTTGTGCATGCAAAATCACTGTTATGGTCCTTTCAAATTCCCCCAGCAGAGGTTAAGCAGCACATCTTCAAATTCCCCATGTATAAAAACAACCATCTGCATGTTTCTCCTCACCTGAGGGACAGGCCATGACCTCTACAAAGTGGTAAGGCGATTTGCCCCTCTTGAGCTTCTGCACGAGGTTCTGGATGTTGCGGAAGCCGTAGGTGAAAGCAAAGCC
>OMLB01057668.1:0-13471 GCA_900302555.1 Myripristis jacobus
AAGGTTTGTGTGTCTGTGTGTAAGAGACATCTGCACATTTGGATAAGCATCTGAGAGTTCAATCAAATTCAACACCTAGCAGGTAAATGTGTGAATACCACCAAAACCCAAAACCCTGTGTCTTTGTGTGTGTGTGTGTGTGTGTGTGTGTGTGTGTGTGTGTGTGTGCGCGCATGCGCTGCTGAATGGTCTTATCAGAAGTCTGCTCTGGCTTGCCATCAAATGAGATGCAACCACAAGGCAGCTTTATCAAAAATGAGAACAACATCTCTGTGATCACTTTCCTCGGGAGCGGCAGCTTGTAAAGCAGTTTGTACTTTTGTCATTATTTGCCTTGGAGATGTTTTTATGCTTGAATTTTATACAGCGTCAGGCACTGAAAACAAGCCCTGTTCGGACCTGTTATTATGTTGGAATCTCATGGAATCAATGAGTTACTCTCTGACATCTCTTATGAAATGTAATCACACAGAATAATAAAATACTTAAATTAGCTATGCCTGAAATGAGACTGCACAATCAAGATTTTATAATTTGTCACTTCTTAAAGCACAGCTTGTCCCAAAAATGCCTTCAGAAGCTGTGTATAGATTCCTCTGCTGCCTCTAAAACCTCTGAAAATTAACCTTGTCCTACAGAACGAGGTTCATTGTGTTGCTCAGGGACAAGTGGTTGTTTATGGACACTCACAAGCCACAGTAGGAATTAAGTGTCCATTCTCTCAGCAGTAGCACTATGGCAGTAGGCTGCCAGAGTGTTCCAACAACAGCAGATGAGGATCTTGGTTCCTGAGGCTTGGGCCTAATGTTTAGCATTGTGATGAGTGCATCTGGACGACAGACTTCAAAAAGACTACTTATACTTTCTCATGTTGCAATATTAACTACTGTGCTGTCGAGTGTGAGTACAGAATTTATCAATCCCCACAGGGACCCCCTCCACAGGGAGGTCAGAGTTCAGGGTCAGCTACAGAACGGAGGCCCTGGAGCTGGTGGCCATTTAGCATCTTACTCAGTGACACTCCAACAGGCCAGATGCTTGCAGACACAGGAGACTAAACTCAAGTCAGCCGGATGAGTGGTGATTTTCTTACTCACTATGCCACCCTGTGTCTTATGAAGGGGCGCTGTCTATATGGAATATTTGAGTAAAGCTGGCCAGAGGATTGTCATTAGAACTGGTATGGAACTGGAACCACAGAAATGGAAGAGAGTGGAATCAGCTACAACCTCTGGTTCACAGGAAGTCTGTGTATTTCTGGGTCGTTCCCCTCGCCAAGACAACGGTTACATGCTTTCACTAACATCACTGCACCGACATGTTCTGGTTTCACAGCACTCTAAAGAACTTAATGAGAGATTTCTGAAAATAACATTGTAGTGTATTTTCATTCAAATAAAACACAATTTTCGAATA
The DNA here is from genome assembly GCA_900302555.1 of Myripristis jacobus. Lineage (NCBI taxonomy): Eukaryota > Metazoa > Chordata > Actinopteri > Holocentriformes > Holocentridae > Myripristis > Myripristis jacobus. The sequence goes on from OMLB01057668.1 coordinate 1,417, forward strand.
CTTTGTTGAGCCTACCTGATAGGGTGGAGGCCTTGCCAAGATGTTATTTAATAGTTTTGTTCACAACAGCACAGCTAATTACGTTTAGCTGAAATCCTACCTGACTGAGCATGGTAGAAAGTGGTGTCTTTCTGCTGCAGTTACAGCAGCTGTACTGCTGGTTAAATGACACGATCAGAGAAATGCTGTGTTAACACCTAATAATTATAGTTTTATGGTGCTGGCAATCTGAGCCACAGCAACATCTTTTGGCCATTATCAAATGGTTTGTGTATTCTTTCAAATCATCTGAGTAGATCTTAAATTACCAATAATTTTGTAATAAAGTATAATATAGTGATGACTTCACGCTCTATCTTATAATCACAACTGGTGCAACAGGCTGTTGTAATAAACATGGGTGATGCATGGGAGTGCCAATTAAGTTATTCCTCCAAGATGGCTGCCCAGTTGGCCCATCAGAGAGGTAGAATTCTCCTTTACAGCTCTGACTTTATTCAATTTAATTCCTATGATTGGAGTTTGAAGTAGCTGAAACAGCAGTTTCCAGTGTGGAAACCAGCTCCCACTGCAGTAAATGGAGGGGAACACTGCAGACATAGTGTCTAAACTATTACTCCTCACCCTGGATTTGAAGTTAATATGATGAACACACAGAACATAAACACTAATAATGACAAGCAGAGGGCAGGGAGGTGACTTGTCTTCTGCCAGCCACAGTGGCTGACAGATTCCAAAATTCACCAACCACATTCACTGTGGAACCAGCCAAATGTGATGTTCAGGATAGAAAAGAGCCTGCAGGCGATGGTGTGTAGAGGACACAACTAAAGACTAACCAGCATTTTCCTGGTGGCTGGTGTTAATTTCCCATGCCTGACGAGACACACTGACAACACCTTGGAGAGTGAGGTGGGTTGGTGATGAGTGAACTCACTTTGCATTTGCCTTGGCCTCTGCAGCCACTCCAGCTGCTCGCTTTTCATCAAATTCCTCCCTTTTCAGGACATCATATCTCTGGCAGCCAAACTCCAACATCTGGCGGGCCATCTCCTTGCTCTGGAGGGAGGAAGAGGAGATAGTCAAGGAGAGAGATCTGCCCACAGTCAGGGCTGGACATTCTCATAGATCCTCAGAGACTTCTTTTTTGGGTGTGTGGGTGTGTGTGTGTGGGTGTGTGTGTGTGTGTTTTGACGGCATCTTTGGTGCCAAGAGCTCACTGCTGTGCTGCTTTTACATTGCATTTCCCAGAGATGGCTTGTCATTCAAACAGAGCGGCCAGTAGTGTGATGTGTTTTTCTTTGGAGTTTAGCTGCGACCAGCGGTTCTGTAGCTCGCTCTGTTGGTTAGATGGTTGGTGGTTTGGTCGGTATTGCAACTGCAACTTTCTACCTATGAGGCTGACATGTACGATGGAGGTTAAGTGTTTGTCAGGTTCTAGGTGTGTGCTTGTGTGTGGATGCATGCACTGACCTGGTCACAGCTATTGCCAAGTCACACTTGTTTAAAAATCAGTAAAATTTTAATTTCTGTAGGTATCACACTTTTGCCCATTTAGACATGACGGCTATCACTGCTCAAGGTAACCACCAATTGCAAATCAATTTATGTAATTTATGTCAAACAACCCACTGTAACTGCTTCCTGAAACATACACCAAATCACTTCCACTGCACCGGAGGAATTTTCCCCGTAAAGATCTACCTAACACCAGGTGATCAGAGCAGCAAATATAAAACTTTTCATGTACTGGATATGTTGAATCACTACTGTGGAGACAGAGTAACAAAATTGACATTTGTCTATATGGAAATGTTGGAAATGATTATTATTATGATTATTACTTAAATGAGTTCCAATGTTATTTTAATTCATTTTATTTTTTTGTGCTGTGGCTCTTAGTTTATCCACTCCACCGGCCACATTGATAGGTAATCTAGAAATCAAATTTGGTTGGCTTGGGCATCCAAGTGGCTTAGCTGGTTAACATCAGAAAGTGCATACCAAGCATCCAAAAACATCCTGGATTTGCGTCAAGCCTGAGATCTCATATTTAACAGCACGATTAACTTGTTAATTTTGGGATTTACCCTCAGCCACTGTGGCTTATCCCCAGCCAATACCCCATGTAATGTGGAAGTGATTTGTTCTAGCGGTCTGCAGGCTTTTGATTGAGCTTAGTTTTGTTTAGTGGTGTCCATGTGATTTCATGCATGTGCAGTGGTCCACTAATTTTACAAATGGGCTAAGTTTGTTTGAGCAGAATCCCACATTGTTTGAGTTTGTATGTGTGTGTCAGGATCTCTGTGGAGACTGTGAACTACATTATCCCAATTTCTGTTTGCAAACCCACCATCATTAAGGCCAAGTCATAAAGTCATCATCTAAGACCAAATCTTTCTGTCAAATCCTGTGGCTTGTCAGATCAAAGCATTTGCCACATGTCGTCCTACCCAAACCCCGGTCCTGAGGCAGCCAGGCCTCCGTGTCCGCACCCGGGAGGAAAAGTTATATTTGCCTTCAACTCTGATGTGGCTCACCAGAAATGAGTCGCAGATATTTTCTAGTCCCAAAACAGCCCTGAAAATCATTGTCTTCATTTTCAAGTCTTGTTGAGCGAATCCATTTGAATAAAGTTGCCTCTCGCAGTGAACACACAGGGACCTGACCCAGCACTCCACAGATCGTCTACCTTGGCAAAGGCCATGCTGAATATGTGATTGAGTAACATACACGCTGTGATGACTTCAGGCCTCTGAACGCCCATGCTTTGTCAAAGGCTCTAAACAAGAACATCCAGGAAAAATAGGTTTATAATTAGCAGATTTATCGGCACTTAGGTCTTATCAGTGTGACTGCACAGGTTAGCTGACCTGCGCTGACTGTGTTGTGTCACAACGCAGGGGTGATAGAGTTGGATAGTGATTGACTGCAGCTGATTATCAGGTCAGATATGGGTTGTTGTCTAACCTCTGTGGACACAGGTGTTCAAACAGACCGGGCACTCCAGCATCTATACCATTAGCAATTGTGCCATCTACTGGACAAAACCTGGCATAACCTTTTTTTGACACTGCCAATGTTTGTTTCAGCAGGTTTAGATTAAACATCTTGGAAATCTCTTTGATGCCAGTTACAATTCATCTAAGTGCCCTTCTACAGCAAAAATTACTAGACCAATGAAAAAATGGTTCAGTGTGACTCAGCTGATATGAGAACTTTCATTCCAAACTGAAACAGTATACCCACACTTTGAAAAACTCTCACTTTTACAAAGTCTTACTTGGCACAAATGTAAAGCTTCTTGAGGACAGAATCATGTGTGATTTTGAAATACTAGCACATTCTTAGATACGTTTTCCCAAAATGTATATGTAGTGTTTTGGAATTAAATACTTAATTTCTCATATTTTTTGACCCATGAAACAAGATACTCTATTTATCTGTAATTTAGGCTAGTGCTGCAACAATTGGCCAATTAATTGATTTCTTGATTAACACGATGAGTAATGGTTGTCGTAGTCTGTAGCTGTAGCTGTTTTAGTCATTCATCAAGTAAAAATGCCAAAATGATCACTAAGTTTATTTGTCTCCAGTCGTATGATCCGTCATCCATAACCCATTTGATATGAACACAAAAAAGTTTTGATCTGGTACAGAACTGCAAAAATTGTCCTGCTCAAAGCACAGAGGACTTCTCTACTGTAGACTGTTTTATTAGTATTTTATATTTTAGGTATTTAGCCTATCAACACATAGACACGTTGTTATTGCAGTGATTAAACCAGGACTGAACCAAGGAATTTAACATTCTTACACCTGACAACAAGGTCCGGTTGGAAAGAGGTAATGTTTTGAAATAACACAAACAAGTATATACATAATGTACGTGTTTTTTTTCTGCTGGTCACACCAGAGGAGCAATTTGAGGACATCGCTTTGGCCTCTGCTAATTTATGATTAGTAGTACATTACATCTGACACTCTAAAGACTAACCAATTTACCAATTAACTAAAAAAAAAAAATCGATAGGTTACATGACAATGAAAATAAATAATATTAGTTAGAACCCTTATTAAGACCTTTCAGATCCTTTAATTTGGACAACTTAAATCAAACCCCACATAAAGGAAGTCTTTTGTTGTTTGTCCTCACTGTTTTGTGGACACAAGTGGGAGAATAACCTCTAATCAGAACAGTCATTCTACAACATTCCCTCATGGTGCTAACTTCAAATAAATGAATTGACACTGAAATTAAACATTTTTCCATTTTGCTGGGAACCTCAGGAGCCCCTTCAAGGACCCATGTTGGTTCCTGGATCCCAGTTTGAGAACCACTGGCCTGTGGACTCCAAGTTGTGGGATAACCCAACAGACTGGCTCAGGGTTAGCTGCTGCACCTGAGTGTGACTGCCACCTAGCGGGCTTCTGTGAAAACTACACCAACAAAGACCTCCAGCGTTTGTGCCACTGCAGATACCAAACACTGGGATGGCAGCAAAACACAAACACTTGTCAATGAAGAATTTAGAGACATATTTGCCTCCATACATCCAACTAACATACCCCTGACACTGTTCTCCTCTCTCTGAATGGTGACCGTGACTGTGACTGACACCATTCCCCAGACCTCAGTCAAACCTCAGGCAGTGTTTGGCCTCGCTCATAGGCAGGCGTGCACACCTGGTAGAAAATGAGCTAAAAGCAAGTAAAAACCCTCAGGTGCCTTAATTGTTCAATTCGGCGTACACATAATACATGAAGAACCTCGTTTCCAAATACAATTGTAAACTTTTACCATTTGTTTGCCCGTTGTTGTCACTGTCCTCTCCGGCACCGCCACACGGAGCGGTATGAACCTCCCGCAGCCACACTTTACATTTTACTGTTTAAAAAAGTACTCTTTGGCATATTGTATGAAAGCCGAATTAAACACTGAAACTTTGACATTCAGGACAAGCCGTTTGACAATGACCAGATCAACTGAAATGTCATTTGAGAGCAGTTAGTTAACTTTGCGCGGTGGGTAAAGGTTAAGCTAACAGGTTTGAAGCCAAAGTTAGTGCAGGGCAACTTACCGACAGGTACTTCAAATCCCTACGCGTGATTTTGGTGTCGAGATAATCCTCGTAGGTCTCAAATCTTGTCAAATATTTCTCGACAGCAGCCTTTGCCTTTCTCTCCATCCTTCCCATAGCACCTTTCAGTTCTCTGCTGCTATGGCAACCACGTTTTTTTTTTTTAATCCAAGGTGAGCGTGGCGGTGCCCTGAGAAACTGACCTGTTCTAATGTTGCATTCAGGTGAAATCGGATTTATTACAACGTACTGGCGGCTGGGAAAACATCAATGCCAGCTCCCCTACTGGTGCCAATCACCAGTATATCTGCCAGCTGGCGTCACCAGTTGCGGAGCTAGGGTTAACACAGACATTAAACATTAAACATTAAACAAATCAAAATGATTCGTTTTAGTTTGTTTTAGCAAGAGGAGAGAGGAGTATCCAGAGATCCAGAGTTAGGAAGTTCAAGTGTGACTGTTTTGTTAGTATTTTATATTTTAGGCATACACAACGCATGGACACGTTGCTACTGCAGGGATTAAACGCAGGACTGGACCCAAGAGTTAAAGATCCTTACCTCTGACAACATCATCTGGACTTTGAAGAGACATTGCCATGACTTGGGCCGATTCAGAAGTAAACAATATTGTGATTCTGGGCTAAAATCACCTGGATTTCTTCGTTATTAAATCCCATTGTAAAGTAGAATCTGATGAGGTCAGCAGCTGCAGGCCTGATGCACGGCGAGCAGCAGCAGGGTCACGAAAAAGTAAAATAAAAACTATTTTTCTGAGTTTTTTTCTTGTTAATTTATGACTTAATTCAAGTTTTTTTCTCATAAATTTGTGAGTCTTTTCTCATGAATCCCAGAAATTCTGATGTTTTTTTTCTCAGAATATTATCCCCTCCTGGCTCCATAATTTTTTTTCCCCCCTAAAATGGCACTAAATTGCCATCATAGGCAGACAAACATTATGCAGGCAAGCTGGAGAGCTGTGCAGTGCTGGCAAGGGGTTTCACTTTACCCAGTGCCTCTAGTTATTTGAGGCATGGGGAGCTCCACTGCAATAAAACTGAACCGGCATATAGTGTGATAAGTTCAGTCTTTAAACAGTGAAAATGTCAATGTGTTAGCCATTGGGAAAAAAAAAAAAAAACAAGCCCCAGCTGTGCGCTCATGCTGCATCCATCCTGCAGTCAGTCAGTCAGTGAGTGCATTTCATTTGCACAGAATGAAAACCAGGAGGTCCCAATTTCAAAGTCAGCTCAGGTTATACTGAAAAAAGGCTTTAAATAGATTTTCAAGAGACTGAAATGCTGTTTGCACTGCATTTGTAATACCTGTTGCAATCATGTACAATCTATCTGTCATGAGCTTGTGTCATAATCTCTAATCTCTAACCCTAACCCCATCAAGAACAAAAAATAAAAGAAAACTGAATTTAAAATGCTACTAAAGTCACATAGCCAAATGAAACTAACCTAAAATTCAATTAAAAATCACAAATGATGAAAAAAAAAAAAAAAAAATGGATGGTGCAATGGATGGTGTAATCTGGTGTTTCTCACACGCTGTAGAGCTCGTCAGGCTCTGACAGATTGGGGGTTTCAGACGGCCGACACCAATGCCAACATATCTGGATTAAAGCTGCCGTGGGGATTCAGCAGTTTCCCGTATAACTTTATTTTTGGCAGGGCGGAAAAACCTCTGAAACCATCACGGGACAGTAAGACTCCATTAAAACGAATGCTGGTAAAAGTCTGAGGCCTGTTAGCAGCTCCTTAGGGCTGGGTGAGGTTTTCCAGTCCGACACCTCTGAAACAGGCTGAATAAAATCATCTGCTCCTCCGTCTTTTCAGCGGCGGGCAGCGCTGACTGGCCGATATCAGCTCGTTACTGAAATGCCAATATTGGCCAGATCCTGTGTTGTCAGACTGATATATCGGTCCAACCCTACAAGTGAACATCCACATTCTGCATAAAAGTTTTAAATGTTGTGAACCAAACCACCTTTTCTTAGCGTCTTTAGATGGCTGAAATATGAAATGGATTTAGATTTTTCCAAATAATTCCTCTCCTCAGCAGTGCAGCAGTGCATGCAGAAGAGAGCAGGTTACATCTGTATGCAGGGTGTGTTGTCACTGATCTTTTTTTTTTTTTTTTGTAAGCGTTTCAGCTTGGGCCTAAAACTGGAATAACACCACACGACAAAGTCATCCAGCCGAATGAAGTCACTCCCTAAATCCTGGCAAATGCACACAATTTGGCAACTTTATTGACTGTAAAGTATAGAATAAATGTTCAGCGGGAATGTTCTAGGCTCCGTTTACATTAATATTGTGTGACTCTTGGCTGTCATCATCGTCTTTTATTATCATTTTGTTTAATTTTCGCACGCAGCGTGACTTTTAATGGCTAGGCAATGACGTACACGGAAAGTGAGGTAACGATGAAAAATATTGTTATGAATATGCTCTCATGCCATCGCTATATGACTCTCAGCGTGACGATGATATCCACGGCTAATATGAGCTCGGACAGACAAATAAGACAAAAGGAGCAGGAGCCAATGGCAGGCAGGTCTGAGCCGGAGTGTGAACTCCCTCCCTGCTCGTCTACTTTAAAGCAAAGACTGTCACGCAAACGTAATGTAGTTGTGGAGCTCACCGAGTGTATCCTTACCTAGAAATAAATATCCACTCCATTATTTACAGCAATTATGAATAATGCACACATGGCTTCTGTTGGTCTTATTCTGTTTTGTTCAGCGTGGGAACATACATGTACATGATGACTTGTTCTCCCTCTGTGAATGCTCTGTGTGTCTAACTCAACAGGGAAATACTTCAGCAAACACAGCATGTAAATACAGCTAAATTCACCTGTAACGCCTACTTTCTCACTAGACATTTAGCTTGCACATTTATCTGGTTTGACCAAACTCGGCTGCCTTGCTCAAGGGCACGGTGACAGAGCATGTGCATGGCTGTTGATGGACTGAATCAGAATCAGAATCAGAAAAACTTTATTTATCCCAAAATGGACAACTCAGTTTGCAGTCTCCAGTCCTTATACAGTAACTGAACCTTTAACTTTACAGCAGCTACAGGTAAAAAGTTGAAGTCAAAAATGACCCAATCACACCTTTGCTAAAATGTAAAAGTGTAGGAACTGACAGTGAGATAAACAAATAAAACAATAGGAACAATAAAAACATGATTTTTTTGTGAAATAGCTTAGCATAAATAACAATTGCTGTCACACGCTGTTTTTTTTATATAGATACAAAAACTGACCTCCATATTGGATGTAGGTGCTGCCACATGGTTTATTCACAGCAAGTAGAAGAAAGCCACTTCATCACCGTAACAAGAATCAATGTAATTTGTGACTTCCAGCCCTACAAAACATAATGTCATGATATGGTGCAGCTGGTCACTCGCGTGCAGCGGTGTGTGTTCACACCACCGAGAGCTCAAACGTTTTGCCAAATGCCTGGAAACCCTCCATCTGTCATGGCATTTAATACCAGACAATCATTTTTTTTTAAAGTGTTGAAACACTATATCATGAACACCAAACAGTCCTCGATGCAAAAGGCAGAGAAGACCCGATGAAACTCAGTCTCTCATGAGCTTAACCAGGGCTTTATTTTTATATTTTCCTGTTTGTTTGCTTTCAATTGCACCAGTTTGGTTGTCTTGTACGATAAAATATTCCTGTTGTAAACTCAGTTCCCTCTGGCTTCACATACAGCCAAGGCAAGGCGGTTTTACACAGAGGTACATTCAAGGTGCTGAACAGGGAAGATTAAAACAACATAATAACAATAAAACTGAACAACTGAATTGTATTTAAAATGTAAAAATATGAAAAGAGCTAATTAATCTAAAAAAGGAAGAATAAAAATATAAGAAAGAGAAAAGATAAATAAAAAGACAACACAGAAGGTAAAATAATATACAAAGAACAAAAGGTTAAAAGATGATTTTAATTCCTCGAGTTGAGAAAAAAATATGGTGCTAGGCTCCAGCACTGTGCAGCAAAATGATGAAAAACAGCCTCCTCTTGTTTGGGTTTTCTTATTTTTCTCGATATCAGATACATATTTAACACCAGCTACAGATTTATAAAGAAGGAATCAAACTTTAAAATCAACTCTGTGACCGACAGGGAGCACCACTGCAGTCGTCAATTTTACAAGAAATAAAAATGTAAATCAGATTTTAGCTATAGAAAATCCTCCAGAAACTTTATACTGTGATTCCAGTTTGAGCCACGGTGTTTCCTACTAAATGATCATCAAAACGTGAACCCTAACTTTAACTAAAAGTGTTTTACTGGATTAATTTAACCATAATCTGGTCTTTTCGATTGACAAACTGATGAAAATGCCTTGTGCAGTGCATAATCCAGTTTATTCCCTGTGTGTTTTGAGTTCCCTGCCATTGCACCCATACGAAGCCACTGTGGATTAGCCCGACACGCCATGCAAATCTGCATCTCACAGCCCAGGAAGGTGTATCGGAGGCGATCTAATGTGACCTCCATGTTGTTCCTGTGGCTGCTGCACTGTTAAACGTGAGTACAACAGTCAGTGACCAGGGGAGGCAGTGGATAAAACATTCATACAGCTTCATACACGGATTAGCTCCGCCTCAGTGGTCAAGTTTGGAGAGAGAGGAGACGGATGGCGGATCGCTGCTGTAGTGGCCCTCCTGGTTTTTCTCTTTCCTTTCAAACTCCACTACGGCAGACTTCATAGATCACGGTAATCTAGTTTATCATGACAAAATGCCACAAGTCAGCGAGAGGGAAACAAACTGCTGAGCGAGTTCAGGTTTCCTGGGCAAAGAGGAATTGTGAGGTGGAAGGCGGCTTTTGAAGATGTATAACTCGTCAGGAAGTGATTTTTCCTGTCTCGGATCAGACTGGCCAGGCCTGTCCAAGCCCTGCGGGTGAACCGCTGTCGCCTCCTGTTGATTAGGCTTCCTTTTTAGCCAATCAATAATCATTTTGGGCACTGATTAGATGCTGGAGAGGTGGACTACTGACTGGAACATAAGATGCTGGAGAAGCTGAGAAACTCTGAGAGGGGAATACGAATGAGAAACACATTCTGCTTCTGCAACATCTCCCACCGTGGTGTTCTTGCGTAAGGCACCTAATTCTCGTGTGTTTGAGTGGATCTGCTGAGTGGCCAACAGTCATTTAGTCAATGCGGAGGAGGATGTAAATAAATGTATGACTGGGAAGCAGGACAGTGCTGAGAAAAGTCTGCATGCCCAGGTCAGTCCTCCCTGGATGTAAAAAGCATTCGACACACCGCTTCCTCAAAAAAGCTGTGTTTCCATCCTGCTGTCAAGTGAATTTTCCACAAACTTTTGACATGTTGCAAAAAATATGTGTTTCCATCAGCTGGGCTGAGGCAAAGTAAAAGGCTTCCAGAAACGTTAGAGAAGCTAAATACAATGAAGCACATCCAAAACACATCCAAGAGAAAAATGGAAAGAATATTTCAAGTATTTATTATCATGGGCACATTGGTATTGTTAAGCCGAAGCTGACCGTGTTTTGCGCTTTCATCCAAAGTCCAAAAAACAATAAAGTGCCTTTTGGCAATAATCTGCTGCACCAAGTAATGGTTACACCACCATTATGGAGACTTATGGGTATGACATTTCTATAAACTTGTGGTTGACGGATATTTTGCAGACATTTCAGAATGTCCAAAGCCCATTTTGAACACAATGTCAACCTCAGTGAGATTAAAGCCTTTGTCGTGATTTATTTGACAACTTTGTTTCAATCGGTATTTCTCAAATAATTTCTTTTCATATTTTCTTCAAATGTACTTTAAACAGCTTTGTGATATTGGAGGAATTTGATTGAATTCTGCTGTTTCCATTCTCTTTTTTTTCTTTTCTTTTTTAACTTCAGTACAGAACAATTTGAGCCATGATGGAGGAAGGGTCATTCAGGGGCAGTGGGGTGGCGTTTTTACTTGGGACACTTCAAACAGGAGACCTGGCTTCAGCCGCATGAAAACTCAGAGCTCCTCCTGCTGAAGTGTCCTTGAGCTGCGGACTCCCAGCAGCTCCGGGACGCTGCTCTTTATCTGAACCTGACCTCCGACCCCGCTGCGGAGGGGGGCGGCACAGAGGAGAACTTCCCTTTGGGGATTAACAGAGTGTCACAAACCTGTGGATGTTGATCCATTAGTACCAGGGGAGCAGGAATCCCACCCGTGCTCACGCCCGAAGGAGCTGTACAAAGTTAGTCGGTAATCACCGCCCGGCCTCGGCTCGGATCTGAGTGAAAAGTGTGGCGTGACCTCAGTGGGCTTGGAGAACATCAGCCAGCCCAGTTCTGTCAACACTGGGACAGCCACACCTGTCTCGCATTAGGCAGCCACGGTGATCCTAGATTCCTTCTGCGGCCTGTAACTCCTTTATTTTCCCAGGAATACCATGAGACATACAGTCGTGTATATCAAAGTTTACACGGTGTGTTATTTTGGTAGAAATTAAATTTACTCCATGTTACCTAGACAGTGATTAAACAGCCGCTAATCTCTTTCAAAACACCCAAATAATGAATTTACAAGAGCCGAGGATCTGTTTGAGCTCCACACTGAGAGGAATAAAGCCACAGAGGAATTTCAGTCAGAAAAGGAAAACAAAATATTGAACGCAAACGTGTTGGTGATCAAAACTGACATGTGGAGATTTGACGCTGATGTGCAGCCTAACAAGCACTTACTGCACTGGAATGTCACGGCTAGAAAGCATGTCGTATCACCATTAATAGATTTATTTGTAATTTTTCATTTTACATAAAAACTCTTTCGTTCGTACATACAAGTTTGTTTGTTTTTTTTAATATAAAATACTTCAGTACAAAAAATATTTCTTTGGGACGTGTATGAAATGACAACACAAAAGACGGAGCAATTGTGGAAAAAAAAAAAAAAAAAAAAAAAACTCAAGA
>OMLB01057668.1:13491-25240 GCA_900302555.1 Myripristis jacobus
GCAGTTGGTAAATCATTTATGGGACCCCTGAAAAAGAATAAGCCCCCGAAATAATTATAATTAGACGGATGTTCAGGTCGTTTGCTACATTTACTAAATACTGGTGTGTGTGTGTGTGTGTGTGTGTGATCAAAACGTTGTGTAAGATTTGGCAATGGCCTTATTCCAACTGTATTCACCTGAGTATTCCCCTTCATTCACAATTATGAATATATTACACTTTTTAGACATTATTTCTCTTGTCTCAGTTACTTTTATGAAATGTGCCGTGCAGATAAAATTAGTATTCTGAGCACATAGCAACACTGTTTATGGACTTGATCAAAACCTACAGTATCCATTTTTATGTCCTAACAACACAACATAATACAAAGTGTGCAGATGTAACAGTATTCCCCTTGTGCTATTCAGGCTTAATTAACAATTGAGATTTTATTTTAGTACTAATTTTTTAAGTGTTTTTTTTTACTGTTTATTTGCAGCACATTTTCCATGGGTTAACACGCAGATTCACACGCTGGAATAAGACCACTGTCACCGTTTTAAAGATGTGAACATTAAAATTAAAACATGTACTTGTAATTGCACCCCAGACCTCAAATAATTCAAACATGTCAATGAGAAAGAGCATTTGGTACGGTTCAGGCCGGCGGGCAGGTCAGGCTGTTTTCTTTAGCGGACGCTGCCTTGCTCGTCGGAGGTGGCGGCGTTCTCCAACACGGCCATGCCACGGCTGTTTGCCATCTGATACACCTACGGCTTGAGCCTCCTCCAAAACACGGGTCCCGCCTAGCTCGGCATCTTTATCCCCGTGGTGTGCGCTCCTCCTGGGAGGAATGCCGCGAGGTCGTGACTCGGGATTTTTCGGGTGACAGCCGGTTGCTAAAATGATAGTTTTGATGGACAGTTTTCTCCTTGATCCCCCACAGCTGTCCAAGACGAGGCAGAAGTCCCGAGTGCCAATCCTCATTTTCGTGTTGATTATCATAAATCTAGAGTTAGTAAAGGGGACAGTTGGCTGGTGTTTGTGTTTGGACAGGAGATATGTTTGAAGTACTTTTCAAGCATGGTTGGAGGGAACATTTTGTGCATCAAAAAAAAAAAAAAAAAAGGCTGGAAAAATATGGTTTATAGTCAAATTTAGGAATACTTTGGTTGCTGGAAATGAATCAGATCATCAAGCCTAGAGGGACAACATACATTTTTTTTTCATGATGCAATTATTTTTCAGTGTTTAACAGCGATCTCATTTTGAAATCAAGATTGTAATCAAGCCGGGGCGCTGCAGAGGTTCACGATGTACGTGAAGGAAAACAGAAAGCAGAACAGTGCATCATCAACTCAAGTGGAACGGGGACCACTTTCAACAATTCCCAACTATCATCATAGCCTCAACGAGGAAAAGCTCCGCAGTTGTCTTTGGCAGCCCTTTGGGTTTTCTAACACACTTCACAGATAACTGGAATGCTTTGAATATGATAAATGGCCATTGTCTCTGTTTCTGAGCAAGTCCATGCCTTATATGTCCAATATCTTTAAAACATGTATTCCCTTGATGGAGCCAAGCCCTATGACATCTACCCAAACCGGTATTTGGGCCAGTACTTGACTTGCGTGCGTCTCGGCGCTGCGTCTGTGTGGACGTTGACCTTTGCTGCAGGAGGCTTGGGCGCCGGCGGCGGCGGAGCTTTCCGTCTCTCCTTGCTCCTGTCCGTGATGGTGAAGCCGCGCTCGCTCTTGTCGTGCAGGTTGACCCGGGGCAGGAAGTGGGTGGAGACGTGTTGGGATTTGACCCGCGGGCTGGAGCCCATCTTGGCCTTCCCCCTCTTGTTGAGCGCCACGAACCACTCGCGGCCAGTCCTGTGGTTCATGTGGATTACTGAGGCGTACGTGTTGTAGCTGTTCTCCTGAAAACGCTCCCTGAACTTGCAGTCATCTGTGAACCATTCCTAGAGAGGAGGGAGAGAAAGGCAGAGTCAGAGCAGGGAAGTGAAGATGTTCAGGTGCAGTAAAGAAGCATGAATAATTTAATTACAGGGTGAGACGTCTGCCAGGTATGACGGCATATTAGTGCCATTGTAGGGAGGAAAAAAAACATTACAGAGTTTGGGAAGGGGAGGGTCAATAATCTCAGGAAAAAAAAATCTGAATTTCTGAGATTAAATTTGTAAATTTAAAAGACAAAAACTCAAATATTCTCTGTGATTAAAGTCATAACTTTACAAGAAAAAAAAATTATGAGAAAATAAATAAAAATCTGAGATTATGAAGTCACAAATTGGCGAGAAATTCTAAAATAAAAGTCATCAGTTTATGAGAAAAAATTAACAAAGTCTGAGACTATAAAGTTGCAAAACTTACAGGAAATAAACACCAGGACAAAACTCTTTTACTATTATTAGCAAAATAACAGTGCTTTATGTAAATCACTCAACCATGTCGACCAATCAAAGCGACTGCACAGCAGGAAGGGGTCGTGTTCAGTGAGAGACACGAGCAAATGTGGGAGAAAAAGAAAAAGGCCAAAGATGTCTTAAACATAAATTTGTATTGTTCGAAAACAATCACTTTGTTTTTCATCCGGTAAAACGGCTGTGTATTCGTCATGCCTGACGTTGCCTCAGCTTTGCAGCGGGCTCTTCATGCTGCTGGAGGATAACATGTCTAGACTGCATGTTTTCAGTCAGTAGAACGAGCGCTGGGCTTCTCCCCTGTTTAACTGGGCTTCAGTCTACAACTAATTAGACAGAAATTACTTATACGCCCTTGTCCGCTGTTCAGTTCGGGCTTTGGGGACGGACAGGAAAAAATAAGTCCTGGGAGTGATGACAATAACTTCTCGTACTTCTCTGAGGGATGTAGATCGTATGTTAGATTTATGCCTGCCACCTTCAAAGTGACCAAACGCACGACACCGGATCTGTCCAGCTTGACAGACGTAAACAAGACTCAGCTGGCAAACATGGGAATTCTGTTTGCATACTAGCATGTAACCTAAGCCTGTGTTTCTCATGCAGGCCATCGCTTAGATAATTGCCTTCATGTCTGAGAAAATAAATGGCCCCTAACTCTTCACAGGAAAACTCTCATCCAGCAAGTATCTGGAAGCTGACCTCGCCTCCTGCTCCCCACCCATGCTCCCAACTCATGACATTTATTTCCATGTAGATTGTGATCTAATGAGCAGGCCCATGATATATATATATACTCTCCACAGTCATATGTTCACTGGGACTTGATTGCCTCCTTACTGACAGAGCAAATAATTTACAGCCTCCTGCAAAAAAAAGAGCAGCAGACATAAAGTTGTGACTTCAAACCTGCAGTATGCTTTATTTTATTTTATTTTTTTTAAATTTCTTTTCAAGTCATTCCTCTTGCACATAGAGCAATCGTGTTGCAGGGCTTCAGGATACATGCATTTAAAATGTAGGACCTCTGTAATCACTACTTCTGAACAATATCATGGACTTTTATCTGTCTTGTTTTGCTGCCAAATGACATTTTCTTACACAGCGGTAGATCAGGGAGGGCTAAGTAATGATAATGCAAAGAGGAAGGTGAAATTGGACCTATTATGTAATGGGAAAAAACCATGTACAGTCTAGTGGATGGGAGCGAGTAGGCTTTTTTTAATCACTATTCTATAATTACCCACTTTTGTGTCATAGTTAAGCCCAGAAATATAACGGACTTCAGAGTGGCCAAACATGGACCCTCTATCAACCCAACCTGTAATTGCCGACTGCATGCACCATTGCACGGCATCATATCATCACCCAATCGTGAGCTGATTGGGTTAGCGACCGCAAAACTAACAAACGAAAATGTCTGAGCCGAGATAGGAGGCGCGGAGCGGCTAAAGGGGACTGCTCCGATGAGGGAGGGGAGCTTACAAAATAATTGAGGAGGCTTAACTTTCATCTTGGGAGTAGGTTTCAAAGTCATCTAAATGACTTTGCTTATCAAAAAGATCCGCTGACTGACACAGCGGGGCTCCCTTTGTACCGGCCAGAAACTCATTAGGACCGGCGAGATAGCTTCATCCGAGCACGGCCGCCGGAGGAAGACACGGAGGCTGTTGTTTGTCTGATCGTGTTTGTTTCAACAGAGATGGATCGATGGAAGGGATTACGGCATTTTCACAGAATTGCGTCCGTCGGCCTCGGCAAACGTCAGATCTCTTCAACGGACAAACTTGGAAAGAGCGTCTCAGAACTTTTTGGAGCCAAACAATCAAATAATGTCCAACGAATTCTCCAAAAAACGTTCAACATCGACATGCATCAAACAGAGCACCGATATTCCTAAATGTCTTTCTGATATCAGTTCAAAAGAGTTTCCAAAGTCTTTTTAATAATTTATTTTCCAATTAATGTAGCCACATCATGAAGACTTTCTACTCATTTGAGTTCACGTTGAACCTGTAGGTCATGCAAGCTGCTTTGAAACCTGCTCCACACTGAACTGAGTAAAATCCCTTTTGGCCTTTCATCCACACCACCACGCCATATTTAACCACCAAAATATATATTCTCAAATACGTCCTCAAAGCTGATGAAGTTTGATAAGCCGGTTGTAGTATGGAGGACAAAAACAGAGAATTTTGAAAGCGGTTATGTACGATTGTCATGCAATTGCACTAACATCTAACATGACCTCTAGAAGAAGTTCAGTATCACACAATCACGCAAACACTTTGTTTTCTAATTTGCCCGGTTTTTGTGTGGCAACAGCCTGAATCTGCACGAGTTCATCATCTTTGACTGTGTTTTGATGCTTAAATATAATGTCCTCCTCTTCCTCCTTGGCTCTTTGTCCAACATTATTGAAAATCAGTTGGCAGTTTTGGATGAAACTTGAGGGAACGATTGACTTTGTCCCTGTGGTCCGGCTTTTTGAACATAAAGCTGACTGGCCCACTGCAGCGCCACCACCAGGCCAACAGGGCCCTCAGCTTTGCTCTCAAAATCTCAGACCCTGTTGACTTGTTTTATTTCTAATGCCGGGACTTTTCTCTTATGCGATCGTTATAAGGTCACAGGAATATTGTTAGGCCGCCTGGCTCCGTCCTGTTAAATAGCTGTTTTCATGGTGATCTAGCAGCTTATTCTACTGTTTCACTCGGCGTAAGCCCCTCTGAGAGAGAATGTGAGCTAAATGGCATAATATGTAAAAACAGTATTGGCATGCTGTATTTATAATACACCATGCAAGCCCATAACTCACTGTCGGAATCTGAGATCCAGATATTCATTGAATGTTCCCTGTTTTGCGCCTAAAAATACCTTGGGTGGGAAACTCTAACATGTACCCAGGGATGCCTGCTTGTTCGCAGCAATATGATTTCCTTGTATAACCTCCTCCATTCTGAAATAACACAAACTGTTCTGCTTTGCTGAAGAGTGCAGCATAGCAGAAAATGATGCCATTACAGCATTCGGTAAACATGCCAGTCACAGGAGAACGTGCTATGGCAGAGGAGGAGGAGGACAAACGTTTAAGTTCCTCTAAATGACCGGCTCTGCCTCTCGGCTGTTGTTTTTAAAGATGATTAGAAAAATGTATGGGAGTCCCCGAGTGACTGCTGTGGGTGGCTTGCAATGATTTAACCGAACAGTAAATGTACCAGCTCTGTTACCAGACAGGGAATTACACATTTGTTCGTGAATGCACTGGAGCACGTATCAGTATGTTCACACACACACATGCACACACACACACATACCACGGCGAAGCTTTCGTGCCTGCTGTGTTTCATAGGTTTGATGGCTGCAGCAGGACTCCCCAGATCTTATTGTTAAAGTCATAATACTGGCTCCTGCCCTGCTCCATCGGTCACACTCTTTTAAAAGGACCTTTCCCATGATCCTCGGGGTTAGCCGTGTCAGGAGCAGAGGTGGAAAGTTACTAATGACTCTCGTTACTGTACCTGGATAACGCTTCCAGAAAGTCTGTCGTTGTATTCCCAGTCGTATCAGTCATATCTACCGCTGCTGCAGTTTGGCCTCATTCCCAAAAATAATTGTTCAGAAAATTCAACTCTTGCTCCGTTTCCAGCTACTAGAAGATTACAGTATGAAGATTGGGCTGGAAATTAAATTGTTGAGAGACTCAGTGGCTTTGTGTGACAATAGACTGGTTTGATTCAACTATACGAGGTTCAAGACAGAACTGTGTTCAGTGCTAATGCAGCATACAAGTGCAAGCTCTGTAGCTGAGGGAGAACAATCTGTGAAAAGAGTTTAAAAACATCTACGTTTATTAATGAACCGGTAAAATTCATTGATAAACAGCCATATTGGCGTTTTCCTTTTCTACCATTACATTCTCATCTTGGCTGTACATTTCTCTCGGTCTCTCTCTTCTCCCCGTAGCTGTCTGTCTCTCTCTCTCTTCATTTCTCTCTCAGTGTTTGTCCAACAAATGCAGGTGACCTTTCACCTTTGAAAAGATTATGTTTGCGATGGCTTGCCGGGCAGGTCACACGGTGTAATGTGCATCTGTCCGCCTTGCCCGTTATCCAGGCGATAAATTGCCACTGTGAAAACATCGAAATATTAAATATGAGAGATGATGCAGCCAGATAAGGTCCAGTGTGTCACCTAACACCCCGCATGAGGCCCTAACCCGGGCCTGTCTGGGGTTTTTACATCCACCCCAAATCAACAAGGCGGTGAAATAACCCCGTGCAGCTGCAGCCACAGATTGGAGTTTTAGCTAGACAAACATTTTTGGAGGCAGAGCTGCTCCGCGGGCAGGAAAACAAATTGGTTGAGCCAAACCTAGAACCAAAAAAAAAAAAAGCATCGTTTTTCAGTTTGACTAGTAAGCAAACTTGAATTGCATAGAAGGAACTTTGGTCATAAAAGCAATAAATTAACTTGAAATTTGAACTTGAAAGGTCAGCTATGCTAACTAGCTAACTTAGATCACCTAAACCCCCGTGCCCAGACAGCAGGTCATGTTAAATTCCACCTTTTCCACGTTAAATAGCGAGTATGCTCAAATGACTTTCATCCATCGAAGACTTGACGCCGACCCTTCCCCCTGCCTGTTCCATATTTTGACACAGGAACCGACCAGCCAAGATCAGACTGTTAGATGTGCTTCGTTAAAGGCGGAATGAGCAGGATTTGTCGACTGTGGTTTGTAAACTCTACATTCAAAGTTGGCCCTAGCATGGCCTGCACCACGTCACTCTTCATCTTCTCCTTCCTCTCCAGCACTTGAAAGCCAACGCCAGAATCACTCATGTTGTGGAACGAGCTTTGTCCGCTTGCTGTTTTGTTATATTTCTATTTTGTCCACAGTCTGCGATTTTCGTAGCTTCCTATTGGATGTGGTGCTATCGATCTGGCACTGTGCTGCGCTGTGATTGGCTGGGAGATACACACCCACTGCCCAAAGGCCAACGCCCAGAAAACTCAGCAAAACAAGAAAATCCAGGCAGAGGGCAGAGTCTCTGCAGACACACACACCAACACACACTTCTAGTGCCTCATAAGTGATGATTAAGAGGGATTATTTTTGCATGAGTCTTACTCATTCTGCCTTTAAATCTACTAAGTCAGTCACCTATTTCTTACTTGCTTACTCACTGTTTCCCCTGGAGTTGGTTGAAATTTGAACAATATTTAGAATCAGATCTAGTCTCGGTTCCCGTTTGCTCTCATTTGGGCCACTTCTCGGGTCTTGCTGTAGAGTGGGAAAGTGGCCCTTAAACAGGTTGGTGTCACTAAAATCGAGTCTGCACTGTAACCGGGCAAAACTAGACCCAGTTCAGTGCAGAAGCAGGTTTAATGAACCGTTCAGCTGTCAGAAAGCTTCCCTTTGGCAAGACAGCGAGGCCCTGCCAGCTCCGGGGGCGCTGCTCTGTAACTAACCTGGCTTTGATCATGGGGATCCATAAGCCGCACTCATGGGTCCCCCGAATTGGAAACACTACAGCTGGTCTAATTACTGTCCTTGTCTGTTACAGCTCAGTGGCTCATCTTCTCATTTATCGCAGCACTCCGTCAATCCATGCCGGAATCACAGCCTGTGAATATTTCTGCTCTAAGGCCGTCGGCCTCGGTCTGGCTGAGTTGACTGGGGGAGTCGTGCAGACACAACAAACTCAGTCACAACTCAGTGAGAGGAGCGACCTTTGGGCTGACACAGAGGGGCCGAGTGCACAGAGTTGGACTTTCGTTTCTGACATGCAGACCGTTTGGAATGGGAGAGTAAGGGGGCAGATGAGAGTGGATTGTGGACTTTTTGGACCACAAGAATGAAGCCTTCCCTGCAGGCTGCCGCCGAGCCAAGCCGAGGCTGTGCATGACAAACTTCCAGCGGGATAAAATCACCACGTCTTTACTTGGACTCAGTATACTGCATTGTGTTTTTTTCATGCTGTTTTGTCTTGTATTGTCCACGTCTACATCGGTTTGGTTTTCATTCTCCTCCCGTATGGAACGTGCTGTGACCCCAGGAAAGCTTCTTTTTTTTCTTTTTTTTTTAAAACTACATTCTTATTGAGCTGAACTGAATATGCTGTATCGGCTGAAAAGTAAACAGATCAGAGCTGGATTAGTAGATTTTTCAACAAGCCGTGGCTGAGAATACACTCTGAAGCCGGACGCAGCGGTGATGCACACAGTTAATAACTCCACATCTTTATCCGCTGCCAGGATTTCATAAAACAATAATGGGAGTCGAGGGTGCATAAATCGGCCGCGTGCACGCCGCAGCTTTCTGGATACAAGTCCCAGCCTCACAGACTCTGCGGCTCTCAGCATTGTTGCTCGCCCGGCTGATTGTTTACACAACATATTGATTTTCACTTTGCGGCTCGCTCCTCTGTATATTATCAGCCGTCCCAGACAGGACCTAATCTGCTCTTCCCATTAACACATGCTAATAGGGAGCCGCTTCTATCTATACGCCTGCCAAGGCTCCCACAGATGACTTGTCATTGGGGCTGGCTGGCAGGCTCGCTTACAGCAGCAAGGCCAAGCTGCTGTGGGCAGATTTGAGCTTATTCTTTGTTTGGGGGGATTTGAAAGTCTTCAGAATTGTGACTTCTAAAGATTACAACAGTATGCCGTGACATGCTGATGTCAGATTTGGGGATTTTGTTATGCAGTGCAGATGCAACGCTGTCAAAACTAATGAAAATATCAAATATATTCACTTTTGAAGCGGCTCCTAGACAGGATTTGTATGTAAAAATACACCCATCTTTTCAGACTGAATTACCATCCCCGCTAATTGAGACATTATTGCTCAAATTAAATTCTGGTGTCAGTTTAGACACTGGTGGGGAATGTTTTCAGTGTAGAAAAAGGGACAAATCAAAAGTTACAAGTGAAATCCAAACCTCCTCCTGAACTGGAACAAGTGAGCGTGCACGGCCCAGAGGGAGCTGGGCTCATTAACAGAGGCTGGACGTTTCCATCACCTCCATCCCGACCACAAACTAACAGGGTAACTGCGTCCAAGAAGCATGTAGGATATTGACTAGGGGGTGCATCGGTTCAATAAACCCACAGTTCGGTTTGTATTTTGGTTTTTGGGTCGTGATTTCTAGTTTCGGTTCCATTTATTTTGTATATCAGGGTGGAAAAAAACACTACCGTTTCCAGTTTTTACAGCAAATTAAATCAACAAATATTCTTTCAAAGGTAAAAGTCTTCTTGTAGGCCGTATTGTGTATTGAATGGTTCATTTTTATTTTATTTTTTTTGGTTTGGTTCTGCAACCCTAACATTGGCATCATGATTTCTGGGGGCTAAAATCCCTCAGACTTTCAAACATTTATGCAGCTGTCGTCCGCTGTGACTTGGGGCACCAGAGTGCAGAATTATCTCCTGCAGCTTTAAGAAAATGAACAACAAGAAGCTGTTGTCGCTCAACAAGCTGTGAAAATTTGGTGGCAATCCACTGCATTACTGCTGAGTGCTGTAACGGTGTATTACTGCCATTGTAGGGGGAACAGAATGGAGCCGAAGAGGAGGGTAATGTTCTGAAAAAAACTCAGAATTTCCAAGATTGAAGTAGTAAATTTACAGGAAAAAAAATCAGAAATTTATGAGAAAAAAACGTATAAAGTCACAAATTTACAAAAAAAAAGTTTTTCTTTTTTTTCTTTTTGGCCAAGGAGCCTCGTGTCTTGACTCTGCAAGTTTGGATGAGCCTCACTCTGCAGACGCTGCTGCTTGCCGTGTCTCAGGCCTGCAGCTGACGACCTCATCAGATTCTACTTTGCAATGTGATTTAGAAACAAGGAGATCCTGCTGATTTTAGCCCAGAATCACAAGATTGTTTTCTTCTGAATCAGCCAAGTCACAGCAATGTCTCTCTCTCAGATGCTGATGAGAAGATTGTGATTCTGGGTGTAAATCACCAGGATTTCCTTCTTACTAAATCCCACAGGAGAGGAAAAACTATTTTTTTTCTCATAAATTTACCACTTTAACCTCAGAGAGTTTTTCTCTGAATATTATCCTCCCCACCCAGCTCTATCATTTTTTTTCTCCCTACAGTGAGCCTAATTCATCACTGTAAAGTCTACACATTCTTAAAGGGATATGTTTTTACATAATTTTTTACATTTTTGATGGCCACCGCTACGAGCCGTATCAGCACCGTCACCTCAACGGTTGTCACGTCTAAATAAATGACCAAAGACCCGCTCACACCAGGTTTTAAACATCCGTCTCCGAGGATCCAGTCACAGGTGGACTGCTCTGATTACAGGTGAGAATGGGGTTCAGTCCATCTTGGAGACTCACTGTGATCTGATCACTCAAACCAATCTCCGAGGTGGTAGAGAAGAGGTAGAGAGGAAAGGAAAGATTTTTTTCTGAGGCCAAACACAAATCTGATCACCAGTGTTGGTCAAGTTACTTTTAAAAGTGTAACATATTGCAGTGAGGAGGCTGCACACATCCCCACACTAAGCAGGTGTACAGTTCCTACACACACACATTCCCAAATGCATACATGCACTCAGATGCCAATTAATAAGTTTTCATGTTGTTTAGTGGTAATTTTTAATGTGCTAATCTGCTATAGATGGATCCTATTTAGTTGATGCACTGATTATGCACTGATGCATTAGTTAGATTCATTTTCAGGAAATGTCTTTGTTGGCTGTATGTCCTGGTTTGGTTCTGACCACACAAATAGTCCTGAAAATGGACAACAAAATGTTTGTCTTCAACTCTTCACTTTGTCCATTCTTATGTGTTGTTTCATGCAGGCTATATAAACCTGGACATCACAGTGAAAATATGACTTTGTTACCAAGGTTGGAATTGAAATTAAAAAAGGAATACAGACTACCACTCACAAAAATGAAACCGAATGGATGTCACATTCAGAACAGCCACTCACACTCACACTTCTGTCCGCTCATATTCATGAATCCCACTTAGTATGACTGTATGAAAATAATTGGGGGTTAATAATCCCAGAAAACAAAACTCAGAATTTCCAAAATTAAAGGCATAAATTTACGAGAAAAAGTTACACATTTATGTGAAAAAAACCTCTGAGATTATAAAGTCACATATTTATGAGAAAAATTGTACAAATACATGACAGCAACCAGATTTAGTAAGAAGGAAATCCTGATGATTTTTGCAATCTTCTCCTCAGCATCTGGACTTTGAAGAGATGTTGCTGTGACTTGGGCCGATTCAGAAGAAAACAATCTTGTGATTCTGGGCTAAAATCAGCAGGATTTCCTTGTTATCAAATCCCA
>OMLB01057672.1:0-10365 GCA_900302555.1 Myripristis jacobus
AAGCCACAATTTTTCATGGGACATCAGCAGCAGAGCCCAAAGTTACATCAAATTCTGACAGGCTATGTGGAAAAAAAAATAATAATAATAACATAATTTAATATAATATACAGTGAGGAAACTGGTGTTCAAGAAAATAAAGCACAATGTGTTATTAACATGCCAGCAATATTTTACTCGGGGCAGAGGATAAAGTCTGAAGTTACATTTAAATATATCCTGTAAATGTAGGTCTGTCTAAATATGTTCACTATATTGTTAAAATAAGCGTGTGTAAATAGTATGTAAACAGAATATATGTGTAAGCCAATCTAGGGCCCACATTTATCAACACTGCATAATTGCAAATATGTGTGTTGACCATATGTGCAACAATTTCCAAACAGTTAGATTTCCAAACATCTATGCGCTTGAGTACAGGTGTTGATTTACACACAGGTCTGGCCAGGCTCCTGCACAGAACCTGGTGGATGGAAAAGATAAGTAATGCCTCCACCCAAGACCATGAAAAAAAGACAGGAACTGACTTTTCTCCACAATTAACACACATAGAGACAAAGAGACAAGTAAGTACCTTTCATAAAAACGCACAGTGAATTTTATCAAGTGAAATGACTGCTTGATTATTATATTAGTATGTGTGTGGAAAGTCGGGGTGCAGGTAATTTAGTTTTACAGGTCAGTCATATAAAAATCAGGAGTAAGACTGGGTTTTGCCTGAAACGGCTCATCCTGCAGACGACACTGCACAGGAGAGGGCATGCTCTTGTTCTTCACTTGCAATACAACCTTGCTGGCCTATAGCCCTCTCTATCTCTATAGTGAAGCTGTTAATTATACGGAATAAGTCAAGTCATAGTTACTTCTACATGTTGGAAATGCTTAAAAAACGTGCCAGTAATTTTTTAATTATATCGTCCTCCGATTTGTGAAATGACTTGACAGCTTATCCCCCCCGTTTACATGGATTTTCATCACTGTTGTGTTTAATTCACAGTTTCCCACATTACATTTACATTTGTTTCTTTAATCACTGCAGTTATACTTAAAACACGCATATTTCTAAGGAGAGTTGTTTTCCCCTGGGACCTGAACGCAGCACCGGGTCCGACACATCACGCTGCCAGCAGGTCACAGTTAGCATAATTTAGCAAAACTTTTTCGTTTTTTAAATGTTGTTTTTTCAAATTTTTTTGTCGGGGGTCATGGTAAGGTTATCAGCAATTTGTTCCGTCACTTTAGTCAGTGATGGAAAGCAGATGATTGTCTTGTAATGAGAGAACACCACGCCAAACTCCGTTAAAAAATCTGCCAGTTCAAAAGTGGCTGGCTTACCCGATAAAAGATAAAAATCTCATGAAATATCTCGACAGATAATGATGTATTTGGCGATATTTTTGATTTCGGTGCGCATATAAACCCGTCAAGTTATCCAGTTATCCCAACTATTAGATTTAGACTTATTTTTTTTAAATCCGTGAGCGTCCGCCAAAAGACACATGCCAGGCGGTGGCGAGCATTGGGAAAACACTTTTTAAAATTGAATTATATTCACGAAAATTGCTTGTTGTTGGACTTTATGTGTGCCGATTTGAAGATTGTCCCCTACAGAGACGAAAAAGTTCAAAAGTCGCCGTTTATATTGCACTTAACTTTGCTCATGTGACAAGAAACATCAAATTGACAGAAATTCGAATGGACTTTGGTGCGTTTTCATATCTATTGGGGTTGGAAATTTAACTGTCTGATGTCAATTCATTTTAGGCTAATGTTTTTGGATTATCACGCCATAATATATGTATATTTTCCTTCCATCTAGAAATCATAAGAATGTCCACAGAAGAAGGGCAGGAGGTCGGCAGGTCACCAGGTGATGAAGGCAACAAATTTTTAATAAAAGGGAGGATAAGTATAGTTTTACAGGAGTCAGTTAACTTATGCAGCACCGAACAGACAGCGTGGAAGCAGACGGGTCAAACAAATTGCAAATGGAGACAATAAGCAGATGGCCTTGTGTGCTTTGATTACCCGAAAGTGATTATATAATTTAACATTAAATGTGGTTTTCTCAGACGGATTATCCACCCACAATAATAAGAAGACATATTATGAAAGATGTACTGTCAATAAATATCAACATATTGGATTTGCCAGAACAGATTACACAGTTTTTCATTACCACAAAAATAAGAATTAACAACAATTCCTAACTTAAATGGACAGACATTTTACAAGACACCTCTTATTTCATTGGGATTACAGTATTTACTGGGAAGTAACCAGACTGTATCTCAGTTACTGTATCTAGCTCCTGCTGGTACTTTACTGGTGGAATAAATGTTTCTTGGTTTAACTTTGTACTATGTTTTTGATTGAATTTTGTGTATTTTTAATGTCAGCATCTTCCAGTAAAGGTCATTAATTTCAGCATCTTGTGTGCTTCTCAGATGTAAAGATTCAAACGCCAGAGGCCCCGGCACCCTGTGGCCCCACAGGTCTTTTGCAGCCCCCATCCTCTGTGTCTGGGGTGTCTATGGCTGACATCGTCCACGTCCCACCAAAAGTCACCACCTGTGGCCAGGTCGTCCAACCAGCTCGTACGCTCCCAAAGGTGACGAGCGCAGGGCCTCCACCCACGCCCCCTCCTGTTCTGGTGGTCGCTAAAGTGGGAACTCCAGGCAGAAGTGCCAGCGGGCAGCCACAGTTCACCAAGCTGCCTGTGACCCAGATCACCCCCCTGGTCCGGACCCCGACCCCGGCCTCGGGACGGACTCTGGTGATAGCCGTACCGAGGACAACGGCTCCGCAGCCGGTTGCTGTGGCCCCCCGGCTGCCACAGACCACTGCCCCGCAGCTCCCAGCCAATTTCCAGATCCCATCAGGTGAGGTTAGGATGCCATCCTCTGTCTGGTCTTGATACATCAAGTATTTTTCTGTATTGAAGTAGAGGATGTCACCATGCCTGAATGTGGTAGCTGACACCCATACCAGTGGAATTCAGGATGCACTGATACCGAATACGACACTTTGAGTATAAACTGAGACCAAGGCCCCTATTTCTGACATGGTGCTCAGGGATTTTGGTGATGGATGTTGGTCCGAGGTAAAATTTCTGACATTATTTTCCATTGTAGCCTGATATTTGCACCGATACAAAACCAATATCAGTATCATGAAGGTCCATGTTTCATGAAGAGAGATTCCACTCATCACACATCGCTTTAGTGATCTCAGGCCAAATCCACACTAGCCTTTGGAAATCTGAAGCTTGAAGCTCTCCGTCCACAGCAGCGCTTTCACAAAGTTTTTGGAAAACGGTCACATTTCTTTAACAGGCGTGTACAGAGAAACACTCGTGTTACTTCACCTGCTGTGTTGGTTGTTTGGGATCCAGCGACATTTTCACATTCATCCACTTGGGAGAGCGCTTTCAAATAGGCTTTGTTTGCTGTGGCTAGAAACGCCATTTTCATGTGGACAGAAAGGCAAAATGGAAAAATAAATATACATTTTCAGATTTCTGTAGCTTTGTGCAGATTTAGTGAAGACTTTATCAGCAGACTGTCTCTCAGGTCATTAATTAGAGGAGCTTTATATGCAAATTTGCTGAGGGTTGTTGGCCATAAGGACCTTTTAGACTAAGAAGGTGCAGTAAGTACATAATTTGGATGAGTGTGTTTGGTTCGACTTGCTGGACTGACTCACAGATCACGTGCTTTTTGATTGAGTCTAAATGGTCCTCACTGGCAGTTTTTCACAGTGCACCTTGAGCTGGCGGCTGGTTTCATTCCTCCGTCTCAGTGGTTGTGGTTGTGACTGTGAGGCGGTGTGTTGTGGCAGGGATGGTGTTGATCCGCAGTGACAGCGGGCAGCTGATGCTGGTATCCCAGCAGGCTTTGGCTCAGGCCCAGCAGGCGCCAAGAGCCGCCAGCGCTCAAACACCCGGACTGCTCGTCCCTCAGGTGAGTGTGTGTGTGTGTGTGTGTGTCTGTGTTTTTAAATGTTCATGTCATAGCAGAGGATCTTGTGTCTGCAGCCTGGAAGTAATAACCTGTTGATTTTTTATGGAAACTTTAAACTGTGATTGCAGTCCTGTGTTTGCTGCACTGCACAAGGCATGAACTGTGATTTTTTTTTTTTCCCCTCACCACACTTTGCATTAAGTTTTTTGGGGTTATTTGAGCATGATAACTGAATTACAGTGAACACATTCATAATGTACAACTGCCAACAACTACTTTTGATTAACATTCGGCCAGAAAAGTGACTTGAAAATGACTAACCAGTTAATTTAGAGCAGCAGTCACTGGAAGTGGGTGTGAACTACAAGCTTGAGAAAAGGAAACGAGCGCACCAAGACTGCATATCAGAAAAAAAAATGTTTTGAAATGCAAAGAAGAATGTACCCAAATTCATACTACCTTTACAGTATCTGGGGGAAAATGCAACTGATGACATATTTTTTAGCATTCTAACCAAAACATGGCCATGCCTGACTGTAAGTGGTGATGTAGCATTATGAATGGAAACCTGTGTGTGTGTGTGCGCGTGCGTGTGTGTGTGTGTGTGTGTGTGTGTTAACCAGGTGCCTGCAGCAGCTGCAAATAAAAAGCCAGAGAAGCTGACGGTGGTCAGGTTGGCCGCCCCCCCAAGCCTCCAGCCGGCGCCACAGAAGCCTCCTGTGGTGAAGGTACCAGACCAGGCTGCATTCAGCTTTAACACACAGCAGATAATGACTCCAGTGAGTCTGTCTGTCTGTCAGAAAAATATCTCAGAGACCCAGGAAGCCATTTCAGGCAGCAGTTTTTAGAATTTGGAGATGATGTGGGATTTCTGCCATTAAGTATTTCATCTTTCATCCTTTTCTTTGACTGTTTTGTGGTTCCTTGCTGGAATGCCACTCTTTTGGGGCTCAGTAGCACAAAAACATTCTTTGCATTCAGCGTGAACAGTGTGGCAGCGTCCATAAGTCCTGCTCCTCTGTTGCCTAGCAGTCCGCAGTGCAGAAGTCAGCCTGCATCACTGTTCACTCGCTGGATAAAAGATGTAGATCAGGTTGCAGCTAAAATCACAAAAAGTTAAAAAGTAGATTGCGATTGCAGTTAAAAATCACAAGATTATCAGTCCTATTGCAGCTGAGCAGAGCCAAAGGATGACAGTCACCAAAGTATGCATAGATTGTATTTCATTTTCATCTTTTTGTGTGTGTGTGTGTGTGTCAGAGTGAGTGTCTGATGTATGGTCTGAGCAGAGGTTTTGGGGTTGTGAATAGTGATGTGTGACGTTTTGTGTTGTTCAGGTTGTTGGTGTAGCTCCCAAGCCTGCAGTCGTCCAGACAGTCAGCCAGCCTGGCACCCAGACAGCCGTTAAAGAGGGCAGCAAGCTGAAGGAGCCGACACCCAAATTCAGTCAGGTGAATTATCCTGAATTAGAATTTTATTTGACCAAGAAAACAAAATTACTCTTTAGAAATCTTTTTAAAAAAGCCTTTAACTAGTAATTCCTCTTTGCAAACTGAGTCTACTCTGAGCTCTGAATTCCAATGTGGTTTTACTTGTTTCGGGAATTTTTCTAAGAACAGTATATATTGTATAAATATGTTGAAACAGGGCAGAATGAGGCAGATGAGCCCACTAGGACAATGAAAATGTCACTTGATTGGAGAAAATTCTGGAAACCAGTTGATCAGCATTGAGAAACAAGTGGGATTATCTCATTTCATCAGATTTTTTTTCCTTGCTTGAAGAAAAACAAGTTTTTAACACTGAAGATGAAGATAAATGACTTGTTGCAATTAATTTTTTTTTGCCGGGCATTATTTGTTTTCTTCTTGACTGTGTCTTTCCGTCCCTCCTGCAGGAAACCCTGGACAACGTGAAGAAGTGCAAGAACTTCCTGGTGACTCTGATCAAACTGGCCTCCAGCGACTCCCAGTCGGCTGATATGGCCAATAACGTCAGAGGTCTGGTCAGGAGTCTGCTGGTGCGTTACCATCACTAATCATTAACTTCATTATATACAAAAAAAAAAAAATCATAACCTTTTTCCTGCCTCTGCCACCACTGAAGAGGAATAGGCAGCAGGATAAAAGAGACCTGCAGGTCCTTTGTCTTAAATTGTCTCAATTTAGCGCCTTTTTAAAAGCATTAAAATGTCTTTAGTCCAGTTACCTAAAGTTTTATTTTTTAGCCATGTAATGATAGGTTTCTCTGCACTGCATGTCCATTTTTACATCAATACAGAAACAATTTAGTTGTTCAATATGCGTCATTATCTGCTGCACAAGACATAGTCGAACATCATGTCCCTTAACGTTAATGTCCTGGTGTCCTTTTTCATTTTCTGCACAACTGCTGTTAGTCAGAAACTGATTTTTACTGGATTTGTGTTTTAAATTCAGTTCCAGGTAGCATTCCAGAGGGTTGAAAAGTCTTAAATGTGGCTCTCAAACCTGTAGATCCCCTGTGTTCAGTCCCGACTGTTGATTTTTTTTTCACAGTTTTCTTTCTGTCTTCTGTGCAGGAAGGGAGCCTCGAACCGCAGGAGTTTACCGAACAACTTTACCGTGAATTAAAATCGACTCCACAGCCCTTCCTGGTGCCGTTTCTCAAGGTGAACAGAGATCCAACAGCATGATCAGACAGAGCGAAACTTTGATTCTTATCACATCCTCAGGGTGTCTGCATGTCCAGGAAAAATCTGAAAATGTCTGAAATTATACTGTCGAAAGCTGAGGCCTTAAGATGTCTCCATGAAATCTAAAGAAACCATTTAAAGTCTTAATTTTGTATGTAGAGGGGTTACAGATATTTTAGTTTCTTTGTGTGCCGTCACCCCAGTCATGTAAGTGAAAGTCTCACAGACATACAGATGTTAAAAGTTTTATTTTCCTTTTGAAAATCAGGTCTTAAAAAGATGATACTTGCAGCAGTGCCTGTTTAATTTTTTTTTAGGTTTTATTAAATTACGTCGGACATACGCGTGCCGAATTTTAATCATAAAACACAGGGTTAATGTCATATGACAAACACGCTTTGTCTTTTCCCCATCAGCTGTCATAAACACAGTCAGACGTCATGTCCTCAAACCATCAAATGTCCTTTCTCTTCTCTTCTCTTTCCACTTCCCATGAAGCCAATTTACCCAGTTTCCCTTCAGCGATCAACAAACTGTTTCTGATTCAGATTCTGGAGTTTCACAACTTCCACAAAATGTTTTCAATCAGAAAGAGGCCAGTTTCATTGAATTTAGAATTTAGAATTATGCTGTCAAATTGTGTATAATCAGTCTTTTGTGTCATTTGAATAGTCTACATTTGTTAGTATCCCCTCATGGTGTTAGTCGTTAGTCTGTTTGGAACAAATGTTTCTTGGGTTTTGGTTTTTGCGGTTAAATTGGCCTGAAATTCAAGCCTACATTTCAAAACGTCTTAAAAGTCTTAAATTTGTCTTCCTGAAATGTGGAGATACCCCGTGGTGAGAATCAGCAGTGATCTCACGATTCGATTTAATCCGATTCTTCCATTGATCTGGGATGTTTGTGTGTGTCAAGAATTGTGATCTTATGCTGAAGCGATTTTTTTTTTTTTTTTACCCTGTGCTTAAGATGGAGCCATGAAACAATAATAATGGCCAAATAATTGGACAAAACTGATCTATGAACTCAACCCTGAAGGGTCTGTGCATCAGTGGAGTTGCAGGGAAGTTTTACAAAGTTGTAAGACACGTATTTGTACATTTCTTATTTCTTCTGTTTCTTGTTCTTCTCTTGAGAATTTGACCACCTGCAACTGACCCAGTT
The DNA here is from genome assembly GCA_900302555.1 of Myripristis jacobus. Classification (NCBI taxonomy): domain Eukaryota; kingdom Metazoa; phylum Chordata; class Actinopteri; order Holocentriformes; family Holocentridae; genus Myripristis; species Myripristis jacobus. The sequence goes on from OMLB01057672.1 coordinate 7,801, forward strand.
TCCCCTCGGGGATCAGTAAAGTATTTCTGCTTCTGATTGTGATTTTAATCCTGAGGAGTTTGTGCCAGGCTTGCTGAGGTGTTAACATAACCTCTGCCTCCCAGAAAAGTCTCCCCGTGCTGCGCCACCTCACCGTGGACGCCCAGTTCTTCGTCCAGCAGACTTCCACCCCCGGCAGCAAACCGGCCGCTCCGTCCGGCACCACCAAGCCCTCCAGCTCCCCCAGCCCAGGCCCGAGCCCGCAGCCCACCCAGCTGGTAAAGAGGTTTCATCTCATGTCATGAAGAAGTTTGGTTAAAAAAATAAATAAATAAATAAAAAAGAACTTGTTTACACTGCAGGTTTTTATTAATTAAAAACCCCAGTGGAGCTGCATGTTGCATGTATATTTTATAGTGCAAAAACATTTAATTATCAATTCAGAGTACATCCAGTGGAGCGTTCAGAGGCTTGTAGAAGCTAAAAATAAGGAGCACTGAAGCCGTTCTGGTGGCTCGATACCTTACTGCACCTTAATCTTCATGTTGTCTTTTTCTGCTTTTTTTCCAAATGTGTCACTCATCTGTTGGTTTTGAGTGTCACCGTAACAATTTGTCCAAGGAAATCAGGTCAGCTGAGTCTTCTTTTTAGTTTGAATTTTCTTTTCACTATCCTTTAACTGTCTTTTACTGGTTTTTATACTGCACATGTTTTTTTCAACCTGATTTTATCTGATTTTATAGGTTTATGACTTGGTTTTATTAGTTTATGATTTGGTTTTATTTTATGCTTCCTTTGTGAAGCACTTTTTAACATTGATTTTGAAAGTGGTCTATCAGTAAAGATGGTTTTATTGTCATTATTTGGCGGAGCAGGTTTCACGTGAAGCAGCCTACATTTTATTTGTCTACATGTGACATTTAAAGTCACATGTAGTTTTCAGTAGTTTGGATTGTTCAGTTATAATGCAGAAACAGATGCCCTCAGATGTTTTTTTTCTCATTTTGGCTGTTGCTGAGATTCAACCTGCCATCCTTTGACTGCAGGGGAAACAGGGAAAGATGGAAACTGACTTGCTGGTTGTAGGCAGTAGCACCTTTGTAATTTCTCTGTAGAAACTCCAGAATCATCAGCGATTTGTGCCACTAGATGGAGTAGTAAGCCCTGATTTTCACTGAGAGACACTGAAACCAGCATGTAAGCAATGAAAGGTGACCAGTTTATCCTCCACGTGAGAAGGGCCTTGATTTACAAATGGAAAAGTTTAATTTGGTGCTGAATTCCTCTTTGAATTCCAGGTGTTCCAGCAGCCGAGAGGAGTGACTTTAAGACCTGCAGCGATGAGCTCAGCCCAGTCCCGATTATTCACATCTAAACCCACCAAAGGCACAACCAGACACATCGTGATCCAGTCAGGTCAGCACTACACGGCTAACCAGGGCAAGAAACTAACCTCTGTTAACCTTAAACAATAGCACTGCAAAAATCTCTATCTTAAAAAAGTGATTTAGTGTCATCTTCAGTGTTAAAATCTTCTTGGTCCTCAAATAAGGTAAAAAATCTGCCACTGGGATGAGATAATCCCACTTGTTTCCAGAACTAACTTGAATCAAGTGTCACTTTCTGATCCTAGTGGGCTGATCTGCCTTATTCTGCCTTGATTCAACATATTTATACTTGTTCCCGGTTTCACTTATTTGAAGAAAAACAAGATTTTCGCACTCAATATGAGACTAAATGATTTGTCAAGAGGAACACTTTTTTTGCGGTGATTGCTAGACTTTATGTTCTGAGTTTATAAAGTAGGTTCTGATTAAAAAAGACAGAACACAGGCCAGCAAATGGAGAAGCTTACCAGCCGTTGTCAGAATTCACCAACATCTGCCATTAACTGATTGTTAAATCCCCGCTGATACATTTAATCTGTGTGAAATAAAAACTGCGACTGCAAACAAAGCTCTACCCTCCAAATAACCTCTGTTGTGTGTTGCTCTTGCTTTGACAGGGAGTTTTGCTTTGACGCGGCCTCTTGACCCACCTCCCTCCACCACATTTCCATTCAAGAACAGTTCAGGATCCTACAAGTAAAACACTCAGCCATTTATCAGAGTTTAAGACAGTTTCACGTCAACTGGGCTGAGGAGCTGAACTCACTAACATGAACTGCACAGAGCTGAGCGGGTTAACTGTGTGTGTGTGTGTGTGTGTGTGTGTGTGTCTTGCTTTTTCCCCTCACAGAGAAGACGATGACATTAATGATGTGGCCTTCATGGCTGGAGTGAACCTCAGAGAGGAGAATGCTCGGATCCTCACCACTGTGGTTGGCTCGGTGGTGCAGTCGTGTCAGGATCAGCTCTTCCTGTCGCCCAGCCCGCTGCTCAGCCGCATCCTGCACACAGGTACAGTCAGGCCAGAGTCAGACCAGAGTCAGGCCAGAGAAAGATCGGAGTCAGGCCAGAGAAAGATCGGAGTCAGGCCAGAGTCGGACCGGAGTCAGGCCAGAGTCGGACCGGAGTCAGACCGAGGTCAGGCCAGAGTCAGAGTGGAGTCAGACCAGAGTCACGCTAGAGTCAGACCGGAGTCAGG
>OMLB01057673.1:0-12148 GCA_900302555.1 Myripristis jacobus
AATTCAAACATTTTTTTCACTTTATTAGGGGCCGGGCAGCCTAAGCTGCCAGGACCCTCTTGTATTCCTGCATGTTCTTCTTCTTCTTCTTCTTCTTCTTTCTTCCGAGGAAGTCCTAATTCCCATGCACGAAAAACCACCAAATTTTGCACAAAGGTCCAGTCCCATGCCAGATTACCTCAGATGCAAACACAAGCCAATAGTCCTGATGGTGGCGCTATAGCAAGCCTTTAAAGTTCAAAACTTTGAAAATTCATAACAAATCAACCATATGTGCTACAGCTTTGCAACTTTCACCAAAATGTAGCCCCAATACTGAAGAAACTTTTGTGCACTTAAACCTGTTGCAAATTATGAAGTCCATCACTCTATTTTTTTCAAAAACTGTAAAACTTGTTAAACCTATCTCCTCCCACAATTTTGGCTTAAATGTCACCAAACTTGCTACAGAGCATCTTCAGACTGTCCTACACAAAAGATCCACACAGAATTTTGATTTATCAAAAATTGAGCCTACAGTGCATCAAAATGTTTGACTGTAAACCATACTATAAACAGACACTTGCAAATTCTTGGTAAATAAATCTTCAATGTTCATGAAAAAATGGACAAAGTTTTGGAGTAATGGTAGATGATGTGTGGCAAATTTCAGAAGTGTATCTCAAAAACTGATTTTTTGACAGCATTTTGAATTTTGCTCTCATGTGAACAATTGGAGTCAGTGCAAGAATGGCATTTTTAAACATCAGTTTTTCACTTATGGAGCAAATCAATCATTGTTAAAAACAAATGATCGACATCTCCATGCTGTCTAGATGCAATATGTGTATTTACAGATTTTTGTCTTAATAACTGAATTTTTGACAGCTGTTTAAAATCTGTCTTTCCATGCATGGATGGCTGCTGTCCTGCATGTCAGTGATTGGCTCAGTCAGTTTGTGAAGCTCCATGTGGAGTTTTAGCTCAGTGAGATAGAGGCCAGTCCTCGGTGTCAAAGATTGTGAGTTCAAGCCTCAGCTTGTGCAACATTCCCATGTGTGAAAATTCACCAAACTTTGCACAAAGGTCCAGTCCCATGCCAGACGAACTCAGCTGCAAACACAAGCCAATAGTCCTGATGGTGGCGCTACAGCAAGCCTCTAAATTTCAAAACTTTGAAAATTTATAATAAATCAACCATATATGCTACAGCTTTGCAACTTTCATCAAAATGTAGCCCCAGTACCGAAGAAACCTTTGTACACTTTACACTTAAGTTTTTCACTTATGGAGCAAATCAGTCATTGTAAAAAACAAATTACCAACATCTCCATGCTGTCTAGATTCAATATGTGTGTTTTAAGATTTTTGTCTTAATAACTGAATTTTTGACAGCTGTTTAAAATCTGTCTTTCCATGCATAATTGGCTGCTGTCATGTGACTGGCTTAGTCAATTTGTGAAGCCTCACATGAACTGACACTTGCCAATTAACTCAGTGAGATAACGTGTTGTCCTTTATGCCAGAAACTGTGAGTTCAAGCCTCAACTGATGCAAAATGCACATAAAAATGCCAACTTTCTTTTCATCTTCCTATTCTCCACTTGTTGCTCAGAATTGCCTAAAATTGCCCGGCCCTGACCACTGCTGTGCAGCAGCTATAATTGTATTTGCTGTTGTGTGTGCTTGAAAAGGAAGGCCGGGAGCTGGTGGGCAGCACACAGGCTGCTCTGAGGTCAGATCTGTGGACAGACAGCTCGCCACTCTGTAAGAAATGATGAAGCTGAGGCCTCCGGGGCCGCTGGTGCAAAAGGTGAACTTTTCAATTCTCCGGTGTGTTATTTAGCCCTCTGGATTCAGGTTGGGAATTGTGTGTGTGTGTGTGTCCACGTCAGTATATCACACCACGGAGACCCCTCCCTGTCTGAGAAATGTTGAAAATTCCCTTTTTAGTGTAGTCCAGTGGTCCTCAAAGTGGGGTCCCCAAGGGTCCCTGAGGGTCTTCCAGGGGTCTCATGTCACTGTAATTGGAACGCTTGTAAACAGTGTCTGTACACAATCTGATCAATCTGATGGTGACCCAGCATCACAAATCCAACCTTTCAACACACACCGTAAATCTGACAAGAGTTCTATCATATTATAGACTATACATTTTTTTGTGATTTTCTTTGCTATTTTTTTCACTAATGTTCTGTTGATTTTTTAAAAAATGTTCAGGTAATTCTGCTAATGTTATTGAACGAAATCACGTAAATTTACTCAGATTTCAAGGTAGCTCCATGATGTAACACTAAACACAATGTCTCTTTTCATACCCGGGCTCCTTGGACAAAAATCACTTAGAATGGCGGTTCACGGCTTACTGAAAGTCAACTCGTGGGTCCAGAACATAACACACTGTAAAAACCCCTGGGGTAGACTTACTTGTTATAGTTTTTTGTACTTCCCCATGTTTTGCTTTTTTTTTTTTTAAAGTTCCATGTTTGCAAAAATGTCAAATGAATAATGAAATGATTGAATAAATGGCTGCATTTATCAAAGGTAGCTGTCCTCTGGCGGACCAGAGGAAAGCGTGTCAGTGTCACGTTTTGTGTTGCCTAGGCGTGAAAGAAAGATGCATGGTTCTCTGAAGAAGCAGCAAGGTGATGTAGAGTTCAGAAGCCTCACCAAAGGCCAGCTCTTCAGTTCCTCCTAGCTACCCCAAAGTTACTTCCCACCACACATGCAGCTGATCTGACAGGACTCAGGGCCCCAATACGTAAAGACTAAGGGGACGATGTGATTCCACAAGGCTGGACCAAGCTGGACCTGACAGCTCCTGCCACCCAGTCAGAACCGGTGTTGAGGTGTGTTGTTCCTCAGGGTTGTGGCCGTTTCTCTCCAAAACTCTTCCTGTTCCACACTCTGGTGTGATCACAGGTTGCATTACATGGTGCCAAACCTTCAAGCTCATGGTTTGACTCCTTTAAACAGGTCAGTGCCTCTACTGAGCTCTTGTATCGAGGATATTTTGGTCAGATGTTTCCACCCTGGCCTCACAGCTCTTCACATTCCTCTGGAGTTGCTGTGTACGTTACTTCACATTGCTGGGAATAACACACGCACACACACACACACACACACACACACACACACACACACACTCTTATCAACACCACATGTCCACTCACCTTCTATGCTCCACACACACACCCTGTGTCTCTGCGTGGACTCTGTGGTTAATATCAGTCCCAGTGTGTCTCTCCAAGGTCATGATTAATTAACACAACACGTCCTGCTCAGGGACGAATCCAACAGATGAATCTGCCGAGGACACAAAATGAGACTGACCAGGATGCTCTCCATCAGCGGCCACAAGACACGAAATTAGCAGGTGTTGGCGGTTCGTGTTGTCTCACCACGAGACCACGAGATGCTGGGGGATTAGAAAATGGTGGAGCAGCAAACAGAAGGCGTTCTCAGAATCAGAATCGATGGAGCTGTGTTTTGAACAATTTCAGAATTTGAGAAGCAAAAGCAAAACAGCACTGATGAACCGTGGAAGACACAGGACATTACACATGTGCACCAGTCTTGGCGGGTGTAGGTATGCAAATTTGAACAGGTCATGTACAGTTTGCCTTGCCTGTACATTTCTGTGATATGGTTTCCCTGTTTTCGCCTGAGGCAAGAATAAAGAGAGTGACAGTTGACTAAATGAGACAAAATGAAAGCAAGATCAAGATTTGATGAGGACGCAAATGATCCCAGCCACATCCACTCTTCTATGACCTTGAACTGGCCATGAAGACCCTGTTGACAGGACAGGTTGTGTCCCAAAGCAAGCACTTGAAGAAGTCCTTCAAAGGGGTCTGCCATGAGACACTGACCGTATTGATTTTTCAAAGCAGATACCAATAGTGATAATTATTAAGACACTGATTACCCATATTTATGGGCAATAATCATTTGTAGTAAATTTAAAAAAAACAAACAAAAAAAAAAACTGACATTATTAGGAAATCCAATGCAAACCATTTGAATGAACAAATGTTTCATTAACATAAATGATTAAATACTAAAAAAATCCAGAAAGAGTCCAAGAAACTTACAAGAAAATAAAGAACAGAAAATTTGTAAGAAAAAAAAACAGTTTAAGAAAAAAAAACGAATTATAAGAAAAAGATATGATTAAAATGCTATATTTAAAGGTCAGATCACTGATGCTGGATCAGCTTTCTTGTGCTAAAATGCTTGTGAGATACTCAACCACCCAAACTGGAACAGACTGACAGAAGTCTCCCTCTTGGAACAACGTTTGTTGAAAATTCAGGATGGAGAGCATGTTGATAATGACTAACCTATACAGAGTGCTAGCATCAGTGACAGTGGACAGAGAAGGAGGGGAGTGGGTTTGGCTGAAGATCTGTGCTGAGGCTCATACAGTTGCTATTATTCTACTTTGTGGAGAGAATTTCAATGGAGGATTATGAATGATTTCTCAGAACACCACAAAGTGTGGCAAAGATGAATCCAGATCAATCAATCAAATTACCATTTTTGGCTCTCCGAAAAACTTGACCGAATGCAAATCCAGTGAAAAGGGAAATGCAAATTGGAACAATATTACTGGAAACTTTTCCCTGCCAACTCGCTTTTGCTCCTCCGTCTTTCTGTCTGAGTGGTTTTCATGTCGCCCATCATGTAAATAAAAAATAAACATGCCAAGTATTGAAAAATCCTGAATATTGGCCCTGATAATCAGCTGGGAGAGATAATTATTTAGCTAGATAGTTAGCTAGCTAGCTAGCTAGATCACTTTTGCTAATGAACAAACACCATAAACTGTTTGAATCCAGAGCCACTAGCCTAACACAGGTCTGATTAATCTAATTTCTTCAGAGTTGAAAGTTAATATGAGCTTATTCTGGTTGTATCAGTGCTTCTCTTTCTATCACTGGTGAAATCGCTCTGAAAAATGAGAGGAATGGGACCTGCTGCTGTGATATCTTAAGCCACATTCACTTGCGCTCGGACAGCTGATTTTCAGTCATCAGTTTCCGACCAGTGACGTTTAAATATTGTTTTTTATTCGATTACCCAACCTGCGGTGGCAGCTGGGGTGGCAAGGCGTGTTGTTAGGGAGGCAGCTGCCACCCCGTGCCACCATGGTAGATCCAGCCCTGGATCCCTGGTGCACGTACCTTTGGGTGTGCATGAGACGTGCCCTTGTGGTCATAAGCCATACTTTGCAGACGTGTTCATCTGTTTGCTTTCTGAGTCATTATGTGACGGTGGTGCAGCTCTTTTCCAGGCCCCGACAGAGGCGCTGTATCTGCGCTGCATCATACTCCCGCTGGGGTTTCCTCTGTAATGAAACACCCCAGCTGCCCTCTCCTCGTGTTATCTCTTCTCCGAGCACACACACAGCACACATGGCTCTTTGGCATGGCGTCATTCACATCTCCAGGTTCAGTAAATAAACCGTGCGGGGCCGCGGTGCCACTCGCTTGAATGATAGCGGCCACTTGGCAGGTTATGAATACTGTTTGACTAACCTGCGCCCTTTTGCCCGGTATCTATTTCTCACTGTCTCAGTATGTGGATGTATAGACACACACAGGCTAAGATACATATATAAGATACACCGAGAAGGCTCTATCTAACAAAATGTATGGATACCCCCTGCGTCTCTCTGCCTTTGTGATTACATACTCATGGTGGGCCTGACTAAAGCTTATTATTCTGTCTGCTGTGGAACTGGAGATTTCCTGCCTGCGTGACACACCATACTGAGACAGCACTCAACGCTACGATATGTGAAGATTCTTTGAGAGTGAATGTGTATAGACAGAGGGAGGGCGCGTGTGTGTCAGAACAAAGATCATCTCCCAAGGTCGCAGTTTGCATTGGACTGGGGCAACAAGTACACAGCATTCACATGACCCTCGTACGTGTGTGTACAGACACGACTGCGGGATGAAAAATATGCTTGAAGGAATGCCTGCCTGCTTGGAGAGAGGTCCTCACCCCGGCTCTGTGTTCATGTTTTAGAGCAGGAAAAGCGGGGGGTGGTATGCAGAGGCTGTGTGCCTGAGAACTGAAACCAACAAGGAATGTGTTTCTGATTTATCTCTTAAAGGAAAAAAGAAATAAATATTAAAAGCCCCACTTTAACACGGTGGAAAACACAGCCATGGGGGATGTGTCATGTCCTTCTGGGTTCATTTTGTCATTGGGTTTAATTTTTTTGGGATTCCCACGGATAAGTAGACTACATCATGTCATCTCAAGATATTTCCAGTAACAAGTAAACATGTTGTCCTCAACCAGTGGTGCACCCTTTCCTCCGCCAACTTTAACTGGTAGTAACCAAAAGTCAGTAGAGTTAACAGCTCTGCTCCAGGATGTGTAATAAAGAGCACAAACAGAAGTGGGCGTGGCCATGTGTCAACTTGTCGGCAGCTACACACCGAGTCAGAGGACACCCCACAATGCAGTGCACATGGCCCAATCAGTGTGAGGATTCAAGATGTCGTTCCTGAGCCCAGGATAAACCTTGTGTCAAAAATTTTTGGCGTTATGTCAACACGTTGGGAAGTTGTGTGACATTCTGTGTTAGGCCACGCCCACTTTGACTGAAAAGTGCACCAGGTGCTCTGTGGCCCAGGACATACCTGCTCCAAGTTTTGTGATGACCCCGTTGCATCCGACCGGAAGCACAAACGATTGTCATGGCGAACTGAGGCCAAATTCAAATTCTCTGTTCAGGTATTCATGTGTAATGTTATAATCATAATTTGGAATAACACTCGACAATTCTTTCATGATAAAACAGTATTTCCTGGTGTTTGTCATGCGCCGAATACTCGTCAATGAATGAATTTCTCATAGATATTGTTGTGGTTTTTCTGTTGTTCATTTTGTTTTTGTTTTCATTGCAGGTTACTATTTTTGTTTCAAATGCATAGATATTTTACTTATTTACTGACCTTTACATTTGGCTTGTGTTTGTCTTTTTGTAATATTGATACAGTGTCATTTTTGCCATTGCTTGTTTTTTTTTTATTGATGCTGTAGAGTAAAAACCACTTCTCTGGGAGCTGTTAAAGGTTATTCTGGGAAATGTAGGAAATTACAAACTGAAGTAGGGGTGGACAAGAGGTGACTGAGGAAAAATCTGCACCTCAAAATCATAATTTACAACACTTTATCATAAAATATAACAAGAATTATAGCAACAAAGGCCTCGTGTCACCTGTGTTGGGGCCAAAAGTTGCTCTTGAACACACTGCAAAGATTACAGCCAACCGCCAACTACCATGAATGCTCTGAAAGGAAATATCTCTCCATACCAGCAGGTGGTGGTAGTCTGTATTTGTCATTCATGAAGGGAAACCATAGGACCCTGGAATGCAGATACACAAACGGTAAAACAAAGCAGTGTTTGCTTTCCATTTTCATCTGCCTCTCACTTTACCGCTCCAGATCCAGAATGCATCTGATAAGAGGTTGCAAGTGGCACTGGTCTTGTCAGAAAGAAGAAAAGGAGACATGAAGGGGAAAAATAACTCTTTTGGTTTTCTCTTTTGGTGCACTGTTTTACTAAAGCTGAGCAGTCAGTCAGAGTGATCTCTCTCTCCGACCAGCTCTGCCGCTGATTCAACATGTTCAATCGGCCGAAAAATCACCAACAGGTGTCCAACTGGGGCCGACAGTGCAGGGCACACCGCAAAAAAGTGGGACCAGGGACGAAGGTTATTCTATTCTAGTTCACATAAAACATTCTAGTTAACAGAAATAAAAATAAAAACTAGCCTTAAGAAAATGACGCCTACTAACTGAAATGATATTGTGTACTAACAAAATGAACTAAAATAAAAATATAGAGAAATTGTGTTTAGTGTTGCTCAAAATAAAAACTAATGAAAAACTAAAACAAAACTACACCTTTTTAAGTAACAACATCTAAACTGAAACGAGAAAATCCACCCTGGACACTGATGCTGAAATGGAAACAAAAAATTAAAATTGAAATAAGAATTAAAAACTCTAATAGTATAGTCTAATAGTCATAATAACTCTGCCGCAGACGCTCACCAGTGGCTAAACTCCAGCCGCTGGCTGACCATTGGCTTGGTGTGTCATGGTCTTCAGAGTAATCCTGTCTGAATGTGAATTTTTAGATTTAGGAAGGGAAAGCTTTGCATGGATGACTATGCTGTTCTAATTTTGAATGATGTTATGAAACAGCCCATGCATAGAAACAGCCTGGGAGCCCCAAAAGTGCTCTTGAAACAAGATAACAAAGTCAAGTGGTTTTGAGAGCGTGATCTGATCCGTCACCCCCGTCACTGCAGCAGGCGGCCCGCCCTCTGAAGTGAGCACATATACGTTTCCACGCATGATAATTCAATTTGAGGGGAATCCGAGCTCCGGTATGCAGTAAAGGTGATCTCTGCCATTTCGAATGGGGTTTATTCCACTCTGCGGCCTTCCTCCTCTTAACAGGAAACACCTCTCCCACATTCTTGTTGTTATGGTTGTCGGGGCTGATAACTTGTGAGCTAAGGGAGCTCAAGCTGCCGAAAAACTACTCAGAAAGTGTAATTCCAGTGATCTCAGGAGGCACTGTGCACACAAACAGACAAGACGAGGTTTGCTGCTACAGCCTCACAGTGTGAGGTGGTAATTTAACCCACAGGGCTCAAACTGCAAGCACCACTGTAGGTTGAGGTAGTGGAGTTATAGAAAACTTGATTCCTGGTTTTGGCATGGATATTGCAGTCTGGGATGTTATTTAAATGATATTCGCGGATGGTGGTGCTGCTCTTTGCACATATTGAAAAAGGGTTATCTGTGGGAAATAATGTCACCAGAAGAGCCTCATCAAAAATAAGCCAGTCCTGTGGGGCAGTGGCCACTGGCTGCACTCTATTTGTATGGCGGTGTGCTGTTTAGGCAGAGTAAGCTCTCTCTTTAAAGTCCAAAATCACCCAGGTCACACGCTGCTTACCCTACTTGCACAAGCTGATGAGACGGCAGAGATGGAAGTGCCAAATTGAGCTGGCCACTGTTAACACTGGGAAATCTGGAAAAAACCCCAAAATACAACGGCATAGTGGGGCCATTGTAGGGAGAAAAAAATTACAGAGCCAGCGCTAGGGATGTAATATTTTGGGAGAAAAACTTTCCAAGATTAAAGTCCAAAATTTACAAGAAAAAATATTGGATATTCTCTGAGATTAATTGGTTAATTTATGAGAAAAAAACTGACTAACATGTCAGATATCGTAAATTTGTGAGGAAAAAAAACTCACAAATTTATGATATCTGACATGTTAGTCAGTTTTTTAACCTCAGAGAGTTTCTGAGATTTTTTTTTTCTGGCAAATTTGTGACTTCTTAAACTCAAAATTTTAATCTTGGAAATTCACGGAAAATTACCCCTCTCCTCTGACTCCGTAATTTGTTCCTCCTACAACGGCCCTAATAAGCCGTCATAGCAAAAAGGCAAGAAATTAGGGAAAAAAAAGAGAAGCTCTGGAAAATAAGATACCTAAATTATTTCCTCACAATTTTCTGACATTTAAATGTGTTCATCATATAAAACTGCCAAAAAAAAAAAAAAAAGTATGATGCCCTGAGAAAGTGATTGCCTGAACACATTTTTAAAACCAAGAACAGCCGATGTGCCACCTAAAAACAATATGAGTCATATTTTATACTGCATGGTGGAGCCCACTTGCTGCTCACAGCCTCATTAGTGAGACACATCTTGCATCTTTCTGGGAAACAACATCTCAAGTCTGCTTGAAGGGCCGACGTCAAGCAAATGGAACGTAATCGTACATCATACAGGACGGTGCTTGTGGGATCGGAGCGTCATCCAAAACCTCTTATGTTGTCGCTGCGGCTGAGCCCACTGCGGCGAGGACATTCACACGCTCTTCAACACAGGCTTTTCAGCGCAGAGAGAGGAAGGCCTTTAATCTTCAGGTGGCTTTAAAAGCAGCCTTGTTTTTTGTGACTGAAAGCTAATTACGGTTTTATAATGACGAGGCGGCCTGGAAAAGGCACGGGGTGTCTTACAAGGGGTCTCAGTCATCATTTATATTAATTCATCATGAACATAATCATACACAATTTAACCATGTGCAATAATTTATACCTGCAGGACTTGACAATAATTCAACAGTGCAATATCCCTGTGTGGATGTGGTGTATATAGGTAGACTTTTTACATATACTCAGTTTATTATTTCTCTGTATTTACTGTTGTAATGTTTTGTAGCATTAATGCACATATTTAGACATAATGCACATACACACAAAATTCTAATACATATATTTTTATATTTTTTCATTTTTTTCTATTTCTCATAATATTGTGCTTAGAATACATTCTTCCCCTCGAGGATCAATAAAGTATTTCTGATTGTGGTTCTGACAGGCCTGAAACATCCAGTCATTTAGGAACTGCGCCTGTTTAGAGGGTTGTAACCAGGGTTGGGAAGTAACAGCGTTGCATATTTAACGTACAAAATATAAGTAACTGTATTATGTGATTTGTTTTTCTTTCATTTGATCTAAAATTTATATGAGGCACACATTTTCCATAAAGACTATTTTTTTTTTTTAAGTGCAACAATATGTGTGTGTGTGTGCAGTGCACCTGGCAGGCTGCCACACACCACAGGGCACTGGCAGAGGAGACACACAGCCAGGACACAGCAGGTGATTTATTATTTAACAGGGGAGGATGGCCCAGTGGGAGCAAACATCTACAGTAAAAACTATATGTCACTTGCGGTCACTTTGCTAACAAGGGGGATGGCATTTTGAAGTATTCCAAAAGTTATCCAAAAGTATTTAGGATATGTTACTTAACTTGAGTAATGTAATGTAATATGTTACAAATGACTTTTAGGCCTCTGTGGTCCTATAGGTTGGGAAGATTTGTTGGGGTAAATTTAGGAGACAACTGAGTTTAAGGGGTTAAATAAATATTTCCTCTCTTTGTTCTAATATTCATTAATATCCTTTTCTAGTGGCCAGGCCTTGACTCTCCCTCTCTGTCTCTGTCTCCCTGTATGTGTGTGGGGGTGTGGGTCCACTGGTCTGGTTTCTCTTCTTCTCTCTCTCCCTCTCTCTCTTAATGGCAAGAAGCAGTTGTCAAACCAGCTGGTCTGAAACACTGTGGTACAGCCATGAGCGCATCAGTTGAAGCCAAGCAAGATGGATTCTCACAAGATTGTGATCTCGCAAATCCAGCTGCCTTGCAGGGTAAGCCAATACAGATATGATATTGATATACACTATATGGACAAAAGTATTGGTCCACCTACAGGAGCTTTTCTGACCTCCCATTCTAAATCCAGTGGCATTAATATGGAGTTGGTCCCCCTTTGCAGCTAGAACAGCTTCCACTCTTCTGGGAGGCTTTCTACAAGATGTTGGAGTGTGTCTGTGGGAATTTTGGCACAATGCAGTCAGGCAGGGAACGTTCTCCTGGTGTTCACCAAACCCAGACTCATCCATCAGACCACCAGATAGAGAAGCCTGATTGGTCACTCCACAGAACACGTTTCCACCGCTCCAGAGTCCAGTGGTGGCGTGCTTTACACCGCTCCATCTGACGCTCGGTGTTGTGCTCGGTGATGTGAGGCTTGCGTGCGGCAAGCCTCACATCACCTGTGGCAAAGGGACTGAATGAAACACCTGAATTCAGTGATTAAGAGGTGTGGCCTAATGCTTTTGCTCATATGTTGCATCTGTGATAATATCGACAAATTTGTCAGACAGGCACTAATTAAATCTGAAGATGGCCATATCAACATTAGTGTCCAGGTCACAAAGCAAAGGAAGTAATGAAGGAAAGCAAGAGGTATTTAAAGATAATGGGATGGACCCCAGGTTTGCAACGTGTACAGTGTACTATTTTAACACTGCAAGAGCTTACACATGGTTTATCATACATTACATATAATGCTTTTACTTCACCTCCTATTTTTATGTGTTCTTACAATTAGGAATTAGGAAAACTAGCCAGTGTGACCATATGAGGTGTCTCTCCCATGGTTTTTTTTTTGTTCACAGACAGTCCTGGAGACGAACAGGGTATGCTGTGAGTCAGACAGCACAGTTAATGAGGGCCTACCGGGTGTCTCACTCCCCACTGACAAAA
>OMLB01057673.1:12168-22720 GCA_900302555.1 Myripristis jacobus
CTCAAAAAAAAAAAAAAAAAAAAAAAAAAAAAGCCCAGCCACTCTCATTAATTCAAACACAAGCAGGGTTCACTACTGTTGTGCTTCTTTGTTGGTTATTAGCAAGGTCAAAATACTAACAAGGAATCTATCTTTCGCTTGAAATAATCAGAGAACTGATACACGATTTGTCTGTCATTTCATCTCTGACCCGTGTGCCCTAAACTGCTGCTGTCCTAAAAATAGAGAGATGAATAAAACAAAATCTATTGGGTCTGGTCTATAGGGTCTGCAAACATGAGGAACACGCCTTATATACACCTTGAGATGTCATGTCTTATACCCTTTTGTGTCTTAAAATGATTTGAGAGAACTGTTGAGAATTCATACACAAGCACACACACACACACACACACACAGCTGCCTGTCACTTTGTCTTGGATGCAAATGAGCAGAGGCCAATTAGAGCACCATATGGGTGGAGCAGGAAGATGACAGCTCTGCAGTGGGATGCTTCATTTATCACTGTGCTGGTATGTGGTGGATGCTAACAGATGAAGCACGGCGATCTCCAAAGCCAAAGTGCCTCCTGCTGCACACACAACCAACTTCTTGCTAGAGGCTGAACTTTCTAAACTCCTACCTCTGCTGCACGGTGAAAAGAAAAGGAGTGAAATGGATTCAGCCACAG
Source organism: Myripristis jacobus (assembly GCA_900302555.1). Taxonomy (NCBI): domain Eukaryota; kingdom Metazoa; phylum Chordata; class Actinopteri; order Holocentriformes; family Holocentridae; genus Myripristis; species Myripristis jacobus. Next base: position 12,839 of record OMLB01057673.1, read on the forward strand.
ATGCCTGCTCTTTTTGTCTTGTCTCCCAGGTAAGATTTAGTGTAGTAGTAGACACAAGCAATAGATTTATGTTATGATATGCAGTTTCTCATTAACACAGCTGTCATCACTGGGTGGAGAAACCTCATGAAACTACCAGAAGCCCATGAGAACTCCTTTATATTCAGGGAGACAGTTTTGCTGAGGATTAAAATGTAATTCACATGTAAGAGTGGAGTGATCCAATCAGAACAGGGCAGTTTGTGATATAGTCATGAAAATTTAATCTAGAGATTCATGTCCATGGACACAAATGATCCAATTTTTTGTGGCAGTCAGCACAAATTTAATAGTAATGTATTTCACCTGGAGGTTTATTTCCTTCCTGTAGCACAGATCATGCAGTAGTATAAAGAGCCACACACTCTGCGTTAGGAGGACATTGAGGTTGCTACTCTACCACTATTGTGCTATTAAAGGGATAGTTCACTCATTTTGAAAAAAGCTGATATTATTTAATTTCCTCCCCCAGCTTTTATGTAAGACAATAGTGGTTCTATCTTCCCCTCATTCTTAAAAATAACTACCTTACTCTTCTCAGAATCTCTTTGTGGTGGCTGCTGCTGCTCTGGTGTGACGTGACACAGGAAGTGCTGAACTTGGCGGATCTTTGTGGATGATGATAGCAAGAAAAATATAGTTTTAAACAGTAATTTACACAAAACATTAGTGCATGTGCACTTGTTAAATGTATGTGCACTTTACGTTCAAAAAGCGGCACTTGCGAAGTGATGTCAAAAACCATCTTTGAGTGGATTAAGTTTCTTATTTTTTGGCTCAGCAAGGCCTTGTTATCAAAAGAGGAGGTTGATGCTGGAAGCAAGCTATAGGACATTAAAGGGATAGTTTACCGATTTAAAAAAATGTGTTATTACCTCACTGAGTGGATTGAGTGGATTAAGGCAGTTGTTAGCTGGGGGGAAGTCCAACTCAATGGCAGGAGGCTAACAGTTAGCATTTGGAGCATCCAGCCAGTATCCAGCACTCAGTAACAATGAGAGGAAGATAGCACCACTACTGTCCTACAGAACAGCTGGGGGGGGGATGGGAGAGGATACCAAATTTATAAAAATGGATGAACTATCCCTTTAATACAGATCACATCTCAGCCATACTGAACCATGGTGTATACCTCTGCGGGCTTTAAAGTAACTCACTCAAGGACAGACGTAGATGATTTAGCTTTTAAGAAGTAAATCTTAATGCCATATTTCTGTCGATATTTCCCCAAAGGTCAAACCTTCCTCCCTCACACAGTTCCTCACAGCATTCCTTCAGATCTACCACCATTTTATTGGTCAGTGGATGTGTTATATGATATGTATGGCTCCCTTTGGCTTGGCGTCCTTTCGATGGCCCTTCTCTTCATGTGGCACTTCCTTCCCCTCACAGGAAGTGTGGGATGTGGTTAATGTGTTCACCATGTGGGCCATACGGTCTCTCTGAGGCGTCTGGTTAAGTCAGAAAACACATTTTATATGTCGATTTCTTTGTAAAGATATGGAGCAGAGTTAAAGTGTAAGCGGTTAATGCTATGGGATTCAGGAGAAACGCCCACACAGTCTACTGTCTTTAAAGTGCCAGAGCACCAACCAGAGGAACTGAGTGAGAGTAGAGCGGACGCTGAGCTGTTTGCCACGGTCACTTGACCAGTTAGAGGGAAAATGGCCATTATTGTTAGTTGTTATGGAGACAACACACGTCAGTAGGACTGTAAAGTGTGTTATAATCACACTCTTGCTGCTAACTTTACTTAGGAGAAACCACGTAGTTGAACCGGAGAAACCAGTGAAATTCACTCACCTCTTGCCCGTTGCCTTCAGTGACCCACCAGTCTGTTAGAAATGTCCTTTTTGAAAACGGGAAAGTTTTATCTTCATTTACTCTGACAGGCTCCATCCTGGCACTTCCACTGATGCCAGGCTGCTGTTTCCACTGATCTTTTACGAGAGTTGATTATTTAAAAAATCTGTCGATAAATTTCCTACCAGTGATATCATGTAGTTCACAGAGTAAAGTCAGGACAAGTTAATGCTGTCATGAAGAAACCACCCTGAACTTTCCTTTAGGGGTATACCAAGGAAGACAGTGTCCATACTACTTCCATCGAACACTGCTTAAGCAGAATTTTTGTGTGTTTTTTTTTCGCTTTTCAATCAGCAAAATAAAAAAGTATTCTTTTCAGTAATGGTTATTGGAATTTAGAATTTATTTGGCAGCCTGTTAAAATGTGAAACTGCAATATTTACCAAAAGCATGAACATGTTTTTGTTTTTACAGCAGCGTTTAGGTCAGTTTTTTCATTAACTTAACAGTTTCCAAGTTTTTGCTAATCTGCAAATTGTTTACTTCTGTCATGAGATTACAGACACCAGAACAAATTCCCTTGATTTATTTCAATGACATTCTATATTTGAAATTAAATTACAATACAATTATCATAAAATTACCACAAAATTACTGAAATTTTTGGAAAAAAGGGAGAAAATTGCCATGAAATTGCCACAAAATTACTGGAAAAATAAAATAAAATGAATGAATAAATAAACAAATAAATAATTGTTATCAAAAACAGGAAGAATAAAGAAAAATAGAAAAAATAAGTTAAAAAAAAAGCAGAAAATGACAGAAAATTTCCATAAAATGAGAAAAACCTTAGTTAAAAAATTACCAGAAACTGTAAGTATCATAGTTAAATTACAAGAAAATTAAAATAATAATAATGATACAATAAAACACAAGAACCCCCTCCAAAACAAAACAATAAAGTGATTTTTGAAGCCTGCCCTTGGCCTCCTGGGTTTCAAAGAGTTAAACCAGATTGAGGAAAATGGTCAAATGATCCCTCATAGGACCTTGGTAGCCCCTCAAAGACCTGTGGAGGTCCCTGGACCCTACTTTGAAGACCACGGCTTTCTACTTAAAGGGATAGTTCACCTGTTTTAAAAAATTTGGTATCCTTTCCCATCCCCCCCAGCTGTTCTGTAGGACAGTAGTGGTGCTATCTTCCTCTCATTGTTACTGAGTGCTGGATACTGGCTGGATGCTCCAAATGCTAACTGTTAGCCTCCTGCCATTGAGCTGGACTTCCCCCCAGCTAATATTCTTAAAAATACATCCAATATACCAGGCTGATGTCTATGTCTCTGGGATACATGTCCTGCTTGGCCTCCCTCGGAGCTGGTGCAGGTCTGCAGGGTGCTGATATGTTTTTTACAGGAGATTTGGAGGCCTGCTCCACCCGAGGGCATAGCAGTGTTTTCACAGGCTCCGCCTCTATGAGCAACTGGAGCTGATTGGACAATTTCCAAGCCCACAGTCTGGGGTAACAGGAAGCTCTTAGGAAGCTGGGTCTGTACATTGACTCAGCTGGATGGGAGTGAAATTGAATCACGGGCACAATAGAAGGGCTGTTTTCTGTGTGTAAATAGAGCACTGATGGTGGTTATATGGAGGTATAGTGGCTGCTGGAATGCCTGGATAATGCCATGCAGACATGGGCTGAGTAAGGCCTGGATGTGGGAAACTTACGGACAGCCATGTGATTTCGTTTTTTTCTCTGTGTGGTAACTGGCCAACAAGATTGCTTACCCTGTCTGTGTTAAAGTGGCGATGACTGAACTTCTTGTTTTATTTTTTGGATTGTCTCTTTTTCTCAGCTGCTTTGCACTCATGACTCTGGAGACGACTGGATGACTGCGTAGAAAAACGGCACTGTGTATTGGAAAAGCAGAAAAATGGAAAACTAAAGCATAATCAATATCAAACATGGCCATACAAATTTACAAATATAATATGAACTCTCAATAAACTTCACACAATGCCTGGGTAGTTACATCAGTGTTGAACTCAAACTACAGTACTTTAAGTATTTTTTTTCCTTTATTTTTTTCTTTTTAAGTTTTTTTTTTTGCCTTTAAGGTGCACCTCACTATTTAGGCTACTTGGTTTGAGACAGGTAAGCATCAATCAAACAAAACACAGGGGAATCTGTATGAATGAAAGAGGAATTATTACCTTTTACGCAATACACTATTGTAAGCACTAGATTTACATTTATGTATTTATTGAGTATTTTTTTATGTATATTTTACATATTTTATGTATATTGTATGCAGTGTTTCATATGTATTCTTTTTTATGGACTGTGTTCTTCATACAGTATGTACCATGCTTTTAACTTTTCCACTTTTTATACATGCCCCAGGGGACCATACATTTGTTAATATTCTCTCTGTACTTTGTATGATGTTGTAAAGCCCTTTGTGACCCATGTCTGTGAAAAGCAAATTCATTTTATTTACTTACTTATGCACAGTCGCTGCTTCTCAGTGCATCCACTGGCACAGGGGTAGTCACCCTATTTTCAGCATTTTTTTTTTCTGCACTCCAAAATAAGGTGGATAGTGTAGAGGCAGGCCAAGGGAATTGTGCACTCAAGTCAAATGGGGTTTATGTCAAACTCCCCAAAAGGGGATAGGGCTGGGCCTGGAAATGTGTGTGTGTATGTGTGTGTGTAAGTGAACTAGGGAATATGTAGGAATGGTGCTAGTCTTTGGCTCTGTTGTATCCTGCTGCCCTGGCAGGAGAATACTTTGGAGTTTTGGTCTTGACTCCAAACCTAACTCAATCATCAAGGATTAGGCTCCTGAGCTCACCAGCTGGGACAGGCTCACCATCAAACTTGCATCATCCTCCAAGAAACAACCATCCCAATTCGGGGCATTCAGAGCTGTGACTTGACAGGTTAAACAGCACCTGCTTGACAGACGTCTGCAGCAGCTCCTCTCTCTGCAGTAGCACTGTACATGTAGTCAGAAGCATGGCACTGTATGTAATGTGGAAGCCACGCTCATTGGATCTAATTATTACCCAGCCCTAATAAGAAATGATTGCTGTTTTTTTTTTGGCTCCATTTTTGGTGTTGTAGAGCAACAGTGGTAGCAAAACAGATATTTTTTGGCTTGACCTTTATTGTCATCACAGCATTTTTCCTATTTTTTACATTTTTAAAAAGTATTTTAGTTTCAAATTTTAGGTCTTTACAACGCAAAAAACAATCATAAAGAACAATGACAAACAGAAAATAAGAGGCCAAGGATCCAGTAAATATTTAACATATTCAATAAATGCTTTGAACACACCTTAGTGAGAATTGTTTTTTCAATTTTGGCTCATTAAAGTGTATCCGTTCCATCTGTATAATAAAGAGCATCTCATTCATGCACATTGTAAAACATGGAGCTTTTTTTGTGTGGAGATTATCAGTCTAGGAGAACCGTCTTTTTGGCTGTAGTCGTGCCAGTCATTAGGGCTTTTGTTGGAAATAGGCAAGGCCGAATGTTACATCAGAGCATCCAAAAATTGCAAGATTGTGGCCTGGTTGGTTTATTTTGAACCCCTTTGAAAAGCAGTCTGATATTTTGCACCAAAAATCATGGAAGACATGTCAGAACCAAAATAGGTGAGATAATGATCCCTCCGTGGTGCTGCATGTCACACTGTGGAGATATTGAGCTACATATTTGACTTAATTTGGTTTTGGAGTATTGGAGCCTATGTGGTACCTTAAACCTTAAAAGTTTATATCTGGGGCTTATAAAGCAGCTCCCTAACCCTAACCCTAACCCCTCTGACATCATTTAGCCTGGTGGCCCAGGCTTCTTTGAGGTGACAAACAGACTGTGTGAAAGCCGAAACACAGCCAGAGATCAGATTTCTAGAGCCGGGGTGTGAAAGTAAGATGTCATAGAGGAGGTTTTTCTTGATTGTAATGCCTGACTTATAATGGAGGACTGATGACTGAGAGAGGCTGAATTTGGTTCTCACCTGTCTGGCACAATCCCCTTCCCCTCCAGTCAGACAATGCTCCATCAGTCTGAGATGGCATGAATAAGTGATTATGTGAATTATGTGCATGAATGGAGACATTTGGTAAATTGAAGAAGCTTTTTTTTTTTTTATTATAAAGAATCAGGTTATTTTACAGACAAAAGGAGAAAGGAATTTTCTTCTGAGCCCTGTGGAAAATACACATTTGCACAAAATTTTGAAGGTATATTGATGATGTGTTTTGTCTGTAGCACGGCAACACTGAGAAACTGCATGAGAGGGCTTCCTAAAAGCCAATTTTTCACTCTAAGAACAGTTTGCAATACTCCTGAAGATTTCATGGAGAAAGCTGAAGACATGAAAGCCAGACTTATCCAGTGAGGGTATCCTACTGAACTGATATGGTTGCACAAAAAAAAAAAAAAAAAACCCTGCTCAGAATCGTTGAAAAAAAAAGTGCAAAAAAAGAGAAAGAGAGGAAGGTTTTTCTGTGACTTGCATCACCTCTTTTTCTCCTCACTCACATGCCATAAAATCAGTTTGCAGCCGACACAGGCATATTAGAGATCAGATCCTGACACAGACCACGCTTTCGAGGACCTGCCTGTCTTTGTGAACAGATGACAAACTTTAGAGACCTGTTGCTCCATGTAGGTTTTACACATCACAAGCCCATGGAACCAGTGCAGGCGGCTCACTGCTGTACATGTAGGAATGACTGAGATTATCCTGTGGCTGTAACTATAATTTAATGATTAACAACATGATACTTCTATTTTGCATTTTTGTGGTAGATGGGAACTTGACTTGCTGTTAAAAAGACATGAAGCTTAGATTTTGGCCTTGCAGACCTTGTCTCCCACAGCCCTGAATGATGAGCTTCTCTATTTTGGATTCCTTTTAAATGGATCACCTTATTACATGCTCTTTTTGTGCTACATTTAAACCGCCCTTGTTTTTCATCTTTTCTCGTCCAGGGACAGACTTGGTATGTCAGCTTTTCTTTATTATGACTATGAGAATTTTGTGCTATTTATAATATATTCGGGATATGAGGTCATATGTTTTCCAGGTTCATATTGTAGGCTTGTGGTGCCATGATGTGATTATATATGATACTAGTGATGTCAATCTATAGTATAACCTGATTGATCCATGTGGGCTCCATAAACATAAAAGAAAGAAAGAAAAGTAACATAACAGATACCTGGGTCTTGATGACGGGTGAGTCCACCCACAGAGTAGAACACGTGGTGACTTCACCACCACCAGCCCTGGTTTTCACCACACGAGGTCACAGAAATTTGTGTTAGGGGTTTAGTTACTCACTAACCCAGTGCACATCGGTGGGCCTCAGAAGCGTTGGCGTCTTCATTTTCAAGACATCCGGATCATAAAATCAATCATCTGTGGGAGAAGTGAATGCAGTTTCCCAGTGTCTTCAAAATAATTCATAGGTTAGCCTCATGTGATGACCTGTCCCACAATTATGACGTGACACGTCACGCATGTCAAGCGGCATTTGCACAAATAAATCCACCCATTATAGTCATTTTTTATTGCTTTATACTTCTACCATTTTGTACATGTTTATATATGATTGTTAACCAGATATTTTTATGCCTGAAGGGATGCCTGAATTCCCCGAAGAAAGCTATCTTTTTTTTTTTTTTTAACAATAGAGTGTGTTCTCCTGAGTTTTCCTCTTGTTCCTGCTTGCTCTGTCAGTTCATGCACCTTGCAAAGAGGTGAAGTTGTGTCAGACTATCTACTTGACGGCTATATATAATCGTAAACCAGACATTTTTACGCCTCAGTAGCAAGGTAGAATGATTGTAATCTAAGATTTAGCAATGCCAGCCAAAGGTCACCCAGCTGTAATATGTGATAGCAGCGTTATCTTCTTGTTAGCATAATGATGATTTTTGTTGGAAAGCAGAAACAGAATTCAGTCATCATAAATCATGGATTATGACAGGAGTGATTATATGAAAACATGGATTTTCCCCACTGAGGATATGTGTTTGACATGGAAATCCATATATGGGGAACAGTTTATGCCCCATGTTGCATGTGATGTCTGAGTCCTATGGCTCTCACAGGACAGAGCATCAGTATCAACAGAAAGCTCCAGAAAAGAGAGGAATTTCTCAACAATACCTCTATTCCTTGAATTCCATACACGATAGAACAACAAAAGAGCTTTGCCTTTGTTCAGGAGCTTTTATGTGTTCAGTAGAAAGTGCATTTCCACTTTAGACTACATCCGTTTTCCTTTGACGGCAACTTTTCTATCCAAGCAGAGATAAGAGATTTCCCAGGACATCGAGATGCTCCCCAGCCAAATGCGCTCAAAGCCATTTCCCAGCACGAGAGCTTTCGGATATTCCTTCTGTGAAGCACCACTCTCCCCTGATCTTCTGTGGGCCAGGCACACCACATGCTGAATAATGTTTTTCCCCCCACAAAAGCAGTATCAAAGACAAGTTTTTATTTCCACTCCGACGTGCACGAGTTGACCTTTCCCATACTAAAAGCACTGAAAGCTTTTCAAACTGTAAGAAAGAGATCAATGGCAATATAAACTCGGCTGTGGTATGAATATATGTCTGACAAAATGGATAGTGCAAAATGATGTACAGCAGGATTCAGCCAACACAGAGTTTTCAAGGGCAGTATGACAACAATATTTTTAGACTGACGATACCGCTGGCCATTAATTTGTGTTCATATTCAATATCTTTAAAGGACCATCCCGGTGATTTTGCATGTTTAGCATATTATCTACAAAATGTATAAACTTCATATCTGCTAATCTTTTCCAAAGCAAGAAGTCGTATTTTAGAACTCTGATGTCATTTTTCCTCCCTTTATTCCAGCCATTAGTTTCCATTCATTCCACTACGATATGAAAATAAACTCTCAGAGACTTCAAACTTTCTTCACAGCGAAAGTGCGGAGTGAAATGGTCCCTCCGCCTGGGAAAATAGTCCCCAGGGAAACATTTGACTTACACAGCCAGTTTCAAATTTGAAAAGCGAGGGATGTTGATTATTAGTTGTGAATTCTTTAATGATTTGCACAATGATTCGTTGCAGTGTAAAATGTGAGTAAACTGGGCTTGTAAACAGGCTAAGCTTTCTAATTCACTGGTATGGCCCTTTAAATATGTTTTAATGACAAAAAACTAAAAACAGAATACAATTTGTCAATGCCCCCCCCTCCCCAGAATTTGATTCACATCAGGGTGAAAAAGCTCTGGTGAACACCATACCTCTGTATTGAAGATAATAACAAATATAAAAATCATTCACGCTTGTGTAGGTTATGATAAAATGGCACATTGTTGTCAGTTCAGCTTTCATTAATTCTACAACAAATTAATAATACATCAGACTGTAGCAGACTCATATCAGAACAGGACTACACTGACTGGCTGATAACCAATCAAGTGAAGACTCCATGTTGTTGAATAAGAATAATTATGATAAGAATAATAATTGCTGTTATAATAATAATAATATTATTGTTGTTTTCTTCTGAACAGGCATTCATGGGGCCATAAACCTCTTTTCCAAGTTAACGTCCTTGCTGTGTTGTGCATTCTGTGAACTTGAAGTGTGAACGTGAAATATTACACACACCCTCACACCCTCGCACGAGCTCGGTTGTGTGGGTCCACACAAGGGCTATACCAGTGAATTAGTCCACACAACCGTTAAAAATGGTACAGATGGGCGAAATCGTTTTGTATGAATCCAGAGCTCGCCAGCGCATGAGAGAGAGAGAGAGAGAGAGAGAGAGAGAGAGAGAGACGGAGGAGGAGAGAGGGAGGAAGGGCCCTCGGCATGACTGATGGCCGGGCTTCTCCAGATGAGAAGTGACATGGAACATCTGGATGATGTATCCCCCCCCTGACTACTGCTGCACTGCTGAAGCTGCCGTTCTGCTTCCCGGCTCTCGCCCTCTGCCTCCTGAACGCAGATAAGCTGTCCTCCTCCGACGAGAGAA
>OMLB01057683.1:0-16139 GCA_900302555.1 Myripristis jacobus
GCCATAACATGAGCATAGCCTACAAATTTAATGTGCCAAATCTAGAAAAATGCAAAATGTATAGTTTAAAAAAACCTTTTGAAGTAACATTTTAATATTTTAATTGATGACACTAGCGAGTGTTTTTTGCAGATTTCACAGGCCTTTGTGTTAGCATGTTTAGCATGCAGCCTGTTGCTTTCTCCATACTGGACTCACAGGGCTGAGTTTGGTATCATTATATTTGTCTGACTGTGAGTAGATATGATAGACAAAAAGCTAATCTTCCCAAAAAGAGGCGTTTTCCTCTAAGCTCTTGAATGTGAATCACCTGGATGGCTCACAGTTGTGATGTGTGGGAAACTCGTATACCTGATAAATCGGACGCCATGTGAATGCGGGATGAGTTGAGCACTGTCCTCTACGGTCAGAGAGGAAGGTGGTGGTTGAAGTGTATATTGAATCTCCCCACGTCCCAGTTTGTGATTGCTGCAAACAAGCCAGCTATATTGTTGAAGTGGAAACCCAATTTTGTCCGTCTGCTTATTGTGTGTCAGACAAGTGAGTGAACGCTGGCTGAGCAGATCCCAGACGGTAAAAGACTAGAGACTGGGAAATGGATGACAGGCAGGTTTGACTGGTCCCCCTCCCCTGCCTCACTGTGCCTCACAGCCCTCTCCTTGTGTGTGTTTCCCAGATCACAGATTGTCAGTGAACACCCAACACTGAACCACAGTACAAGAACAAATTAAGTTACCTTTACCCTGCACCGCTTGTCCCCTACCTGATTCAGTAAATGTATTTTTTAATTTGAATTCAAGGCTGTTTCTGTGCATTACCAAGCAGTGTAGCGGCTCTCCAGCACCGGCTTGCTACAGTGTGTGTGTGTGTGTGTGTGTGTGTATGTGTAGATGTGGTATTTTGTGTATGAGTGTGCTTTGCTCTGATTCATTATTGAAAATCACCTGCAGACAGCTACAGCCTGATTCATCTCCTCATCAATAATGAGTTCATAAGGTTATCACTGTGTGCCACGCTGCCAGGCCCAAGGATCCTGTTGAGAATCAGGGTGGGACGACAGAGAAAATAAAATCTTTGTCGCAATGGTAAGTATGGTAAATATCCAGCAAATCTTGGAACCTGAATGGGGAAAAAAATCATTTTTTGTGTAAATCTAGAGAAATTGAGAGGCGGAAAATGACAGAATTATTGTGTGAAGCGGGGGCAGAGGGCAAAGTAGAGAAAAGAGTCACAATTTATTTGTGTTGGAAAACATGGTTTAGGCTCAAAGTTGTGAAATGTTTTCAAGTTTCAAGGCCCACATCTCCACAATTCTGTCACTTTGATAAGAGTCAAATATTTTGAACATGCAAGTGTTTGACGGACAGCCGCAATTATGATTCAGTGTAATGTTGCACATGACTCACACATCCTGGAGGAGAGGTCAGCCTACCCGTCATGAACATCGAGAATCTCTCCATTAGGAATTCATGCTGTAAACGCAGCATCACCAGGAGCTGACAGCAAAATCAAAACTTTATGATGCATTCTCAAAACAGTTTTTCTTATCTCTGAGCAGTCGTGTCAAATAAATTGCACTACAGGTTTTGAGAACCAAACCATGAATAGAGCTATAGGCATTTCTCTCTGAAATTTGGACTAGTTTGACATGCTCCCACAAACAAAACAGATGCCGGAGTGGAGAGCTCGGAGACATACCGCGGCACGCAGACTGATATGACAGAACTGTGGCTTAGAATAACAATCTCCACAGTATTTTATGACTCAACTCAAATGACTCACCTCACAATTAAACTCTCTTTAAAAGTGATCCACTACTATGCCGATGTTCAAAGACAGTGCAGAACTACCTGACTCTGTATTGCCCCTTGCTGCTTTGACATGGCAGCCCTAATCCTTTATTGCAGGTTACACTGTGTTTGATTTTAGCTCCCCCAGCGCCCTCACCAAGTTTAAACACTGCTTTCCATGCCCTGTCTTCCCAGAGGGCTGGATGTCGATTGAAATAGAGGTGGGATGAACTCCTCTCCATCCCCACATCTTGACCTCCTCTGCCATCCGCCGCTGTGGTCTCACCTCTGGGCCGCGGGATGCTCGCACAAAACTCGGATAAAAGCTCATAGCAGCCGTGAAGGGAGATGGATGTGGATTTTCTTCCACTAGGGCAGGATGAACCTCAGATTCAGGACTCCATGGTTGTGGCGGAGGTGGCAGCAGTCCAAGACTCACCTCTTTGGGATAGGATGCGGGCAGGGGGCTCAGCATGGGTGGGCTTGATCGAGTTGATGATACCAACAGAAGGTCCAAGTTGGTTTCAGTGCCTAAGAATAGACCTGAGCTACCTACGTCATTGGCATGTTTGGATCCGTATCTTAAAGGCTGCAGCCCCTGGTCGTCGGGTTTGTTCATCATGAACTCGCCTGGTGGGGCATGTCCTCCATATTGGAGCTGAGTTGAGTCATCTGAAGCTAATAGATGTCGACATTAGCCATCCCTAAAGAAACACCTTTCCTCAAGTTTTTTTGTCTTCTGTCATCGAAGCTGTGATTTGAAGTCACATGAAATAAATTCTTACTGCAGTGAAGAACAGTAGTAAACACAGAATGTATGGACAGTCCATCGGTATATACTGTACATAATATATAGTTGCCTCATATTTGTTTCTGCTCTTTTTATTTGGATTTGGTGTGACTGATCATTAGCCAAACCTACACTGAGTGAGATCCACAATGTGTTGAAAGTTAAAATGTTTGAGTCTCCCTAGTATTCTTCTCCCATCTCGGTTCCAGGCTTTATAGAGCTTAAAAACATGAGGTTTGTGGGTTTTTTTTAAACTGTTATTATTCAGGGGTTTGCATGAATCTAGCCTGGAAGCCAAACAATTGTATATTCATGTCTCTTACCAAATAAATGCACCTTACCCAAAGTATAATTAAGCTTTATTCAACCAAGGATCTTGGTTCTTTTTCAGCAACGCCGAGCCTCACATTCACACAGTGCCCATGGATTCATATGTGCGGTCCACCCACGGTTTTTCACCGAGCAAGTTTAGGGTGCTTTGACATTTGGAGTGTTTGGTATTCACTTTCACTATTCAGGTTTTCACGGCCATTTCAGGGTTCGAAATAATGGCTTTTGAGTCACAAACACAGTTTTTACCTCTTCGAACCAAACTGTGGACCTTGAGTGTCTGTGTCCTTCAGTGTTTTCAGCCTCCCTGACATTTGATGGGTGGTAGCTCTGGTCTTAGATTCTTAGAAGTAAAATAACTACATAAATGTTTAAACTGCATTCATAGATGGGATGAGATAGGATTTCATTTGGAGCAGGTTCTTATGAATCGAAGATGAAAGTTGTGCACACTTAAGACGTACATGTCAAGGTCATTCATAACCTAACAACCGGACTTTAAAGCTGTACTAGGATGGATTTTTTTTTTTTTTTTGCAGCTTAAGACCCAAAGTAGAGAAACAAAGAGGGGCATCCCATCGCCACTGATGAGGCGCTGCAGATTCATCCAAATAACTTGGACACTGGCAGCAAATCATCCTTGCAGACACAAAGTGATTAATCAAAATCTAAGAGGAACGCAGTCTGTCTCCCAAACAACACCAAATGAGCCAAGAAAACTAGACTCAGCAGCGTCAGATCTTTTGCAGCTGGAGTGGTAAACTATACTGACAGGCGTAGGCAGGCCCACCCGTCACCCCCCCAGTTTCACTGTTCTTCACCTCATCATCCGTTTGCAGGCAGCTGAGCAGCTTAGTCTTGGTCTAGATAGTGTAGCACTGCCCCAGAACGTTCTTGGTAATCTCAGCCAGCTTATGCACAACACTATTTCCCATGCAAATAAGAGAAAGAAAGAAAATCTTGTGAAAACTTGATTGCTACATAAATATTGGATTCACCTGGAGCTGGTGTCGAGGTTGTACCTTGATCTCAGATTACATATGATATTATTATCATGTGAAAACATCTTGAAAACAAAACGTCTGTCTTTTCGGACTAAGAAAAAGGCTTATTTTCAAACGAAAGGAAAGCCTTTTTTTTTCGTATTGTTGAATGCAGTAGGCTTTGAAGGAGTTTCATAAGCCCAAGAGTAATAACAGTTCCTCAACCCATAGAGAATCGTGTCATCCTTCAATTCAAGTAAAAATATAAACAAACCAAAATTGGATATAAAAAAAAAAAGGTTTTCACCTCAACAACAGCAGAATACCCCCGCAGGCAAAGGATTTAATCCAGCCAGGACGCAGCATCCTGTGTCTGTGCACGTTGCTTCCTCTGTCTATCTCACTGCCTCATTAAAGAATCCATTTTGTACACCACAAGGCCATTTTGAAGTGTATGAAATGTTTTCATATTTCAGCACTGAAATCCTGAATAATGTAGACATACAGAGTGAAGATGTTTGACCAAAAAGCCGTCTCTGTCTGGCTTGTGTTGCATGTGTGCTGAAAGAGGTATAGACCTTTTTTTTTTTTTTCATCCCAACCTCAGAAATCCAATCTGACCAGATATCTGAATCTAAATTTAAAAGCATACTGTGAAGACAGAAAAATATATTCTGTTAATGACACACTATAGGATATATTTCTTTGTTGATGATTGCATTTAAAGAGGAGGCAAACTGAAAATGAAAATGCAAGTTACTTATTTATGTGAGATTTGTGGTTGCAAAACTTCATTTCTAAAACATTCATTTTTCTAAACATTGTGATCTAAACAACACCAGTAAAAAAGTGTAAAATGCATTTTAACACCTTGTGCAATAGACACTTTTAAAGGGCTAACTTCTAGCAGTACTTTGCAATATGCAAAGTAATACAAGAGATTACAGTTGTTCAGCTATAAAGCATTTATAATTAATGAAATCTCAAAGCCTCCTCTTTTTGAGGCGGTGAGTGGATTAAATGTAAGTACTTTTCTTACATATAAAGGCATAAATTTGATACCTAAATTAGTTCTAGATATTAATCAGCCTAATTAAAAGCAAAGAATAGAGGTACAACACCCGAGGCTGTGTTCAGATATTTTTCACACAGGAAATCTGAGGTCGATCCAGGTTTCGAAGGGTTAATGCGCCTCACACTAACAAGCTCCATGTTGATCATGGCTGTTTGAACGCTCAAGGATCACTGAAGGATTTCTCCAGAACAGCTGGTCCAGCTTTGTGGGGGAAAATTGTTTGTTTTATCATGAAAAAACAGATTTTCATTTATTCTCAAAGCATTTATTCTTATGAGGGTTGCAGGGTGCTGGAGTCTATCCCAGCACACATCTGGCAGAAGGCAGGGAAACACCCTGGACAGGCCAGCGGTCCACTGAAGGGCGGACACACACACATACACTCATAGTCACACACACATTCAGAACTATGGATGATTTAGTGTCCTGTTCTCTCGACCTGCATGACACGAAGAGGGCATGCAAACTCCAGAGAAGGGACCCTGGCTGGCCGGCTGGGAATCAAACCGAGGACCTGGTTGCTGTGAGATGACAGCACTAACCGCTGAGCCAACCGTGCCACCCAAAAGCAGAATTTGAAAGCGGATATTCAGTGCGCAAGTTTAATTTGATACTTTTGTCATAAATGTTGTGCAAGCTGAACAAGCCTCATCATCACAGCGTTTAACAGGGATAATGTGCTTTGTCCTTCAGAATAGCACAAAGACGAAGGCATTTGCAGTCCGGCTCTTCACAGTCAAACTGCTGTTAACAAGGAAACAGCCTTAAATAGCCCACCGTGTCCTCAGCTACATGGTAGTCCGCCTTAACTAGTAGATTAGACCTGATGCACCGTTATCCCACAGAGCTGTTCGAGGCAAAGTGTTTACACAACCTTTTGAAATAAAACACCGCTGTTTCTTGTCTTGTTTGCCACGGCATGGTAGTGCTATTGAACTCTGAGATACTGAACTCGAAGTCCAAACTTTGTTATCGTTGCAACACCGGACAACAACAGAGTTAATGTGAAGAGTATCCAGTGGACTTGCATCAGTCCCCTTGGCTCAGGATCCACCTCATCTTTCTCCTATACATTTTCAGCCGATTGAACAACCTGAAACCCACAATCTGTGAAATTGAAAAAAGATGTGCGGAACAGTTGAATTGATGGCCTAAACGTTGGACTGCTCCTGTTGTTTGTTATTTTAATTAAACCCAGACAGAGGGAATCGATAGAGAGGGTTGAGCGAGTAGCGGATAAAAAGGCTGCTGTTTGAATTGGATATGATTTCGCTGTTGGCTGTAACTTTAATAGACAGGAATGACACATTGTTGACACAGGGAAAAGGTATGATTTACTTTTAAAGTATGTCAAGGTATAATTTTTTTGAGTTTGGATGATGGGGAAACTGTCGCACACTGGCTGAGCACTCTAGCTGACCAGAGAGATTTGCCTGCTATGGTGAATTCACAGCACTATGTTATTTTTTATTATTAATTTTTTTTTTAACAGCATGCCCTGTTGAAGTTGCCCTTGAGAAAAGACACTGCATTTCCCGCTGCTCGCTCATTAGATGTCAATCATCGCAAGACTGACAGCTTAACGCCTAAAATGTAAAATTAATCCGGACACATGAGTGCACGCTGCAGAGACAATTTAAAAGATTACAGACGAGAGGAGTGTACTCTCAGTTCCGCCCTCCATGCAACACTTGTCACTCACTTTGATCAGTGACAAAATAAGTTCATTGGACTAATGTGCATTGTAGTTTGATGACTCAATTTTTGTGGCGGAACATGGTGCGGCTTTGTGCCTGCAAAGTGGCATTTCTTGTGGGGCCCACACAGGTTTCTTTTCTCTTTTTTGCCGCTCAAATTTGGCGTTGCGATGATTTGCTGTGAACTTACCTGCAGCTAAGTGGGAGAAGAGGTGCAGCAAGGGTTAGGTAGTCAGGTTAGGGTTAGGGTTAGGGTTAGGGTTAGGGTTAGGGTTAGTCAAGTTATTAGTATGCCCAAGTTAATATACCCTACCTAGCAGGCTCAAATTAGACACTATTAGACAAACAGACTCAGAAGGGCTGTGATCAAATACACTATGCTTTTTTTCTGCTAAAATATGAGACACACTGGGGAGTATCACTTATACACAGAGAAACAGTGCAAAGACTGTGACATTCTTGTTGCTATGTTATGCTTGCAATCTGATTACAGCTAAGAGACATGATGTTGAAAATAAAAGCAGACAAGACAAATGCTGGCAATCGCTCTGTGTGTGCTTAAAGAAGAGGATTGCAAGCCATTTCTGTGGCCAGGATGTAGATAAACTTAACATCTTCTCAGCAGGAAATTGTCCAGGGAAGTCTACAAGGCAAGGTGTGCTGGTTGGAGGCGGAAAACATTGAAAACAGTTTATAAAAGGGTGCAGCTGTGTTCGATCACTGCTAACATTACTTCACAGATTACCACTGGCCATGACAACGGATGTCATTCTCTAAGAATTGTTTCAGACATTTAGTCTTGTGCTCCTTCACATACAAGTCGTAGAGAGCTGGGAAACTTCAACTTTTCATTAGTCTTTCCCCTACTGGAGGAGAAGTGCTGTTGATAAAACAAGATAACATTTGGTATGCACGAATGGTATGCACATCCAGTCCAAGTTGGGTAGAGATGCAGGACACAATCACAAGTAACTCAAAGGAGAACAGTGCCCCGTACACTGAATATGAAAGTTTCCACAGTCTTTAGTGTGCAGCATCTCAGCCATTTCAACTGTTGAAACAGTTGAAGCTGAAAGTGTTTCCCTGACCGTTCAGCTCTACAGCAAATACATGAAATAAATGCTCTGTGACTATGGCAGAGATGTGGCAGGGTGCTCCTGGGGATTGTGCAGTTGGCTATTAAACCTTGAAAAGACCAAGAGTTGCATCGAGGCGGAGCGAGACGAGACTGTATGAAATGACAGTGAAAGAGAACTGAAGTGGAGAAAAAGGATATACTTTATTGAACCAGCAGACAAGTTGAGATGTCTTTCTACACCAAAGAAACACTATACACACAACATTTACACCGGCATGCACAAAAGGCAGCAGTAACAACTATCATACATAGTGTCAATCATAAGTAAATAAACGTCTTAATCCAGCAGAAATTTTAGGCTGGTTAGTGCTGATATTTCCACTGCGTTATGCCAGCAAGCCCCCCATACATAAGTGAAGCACATCTGGCTAGCAGGGGTGCTGCTCGGTCTCTTGGCCAGCTGGCTACCACTTCTCTTTCACACCTCGGCTGCACCCACAGGGCCTGAGAGGGCGGCCGCACCCCCGGGCAGTGCTGTAGTCCAGACACGATGCAGCGGTCGGGGGCTTCCGCTCCATCCTTACACACCTGCTGCTGGCTGCAGCAACTGCAGATGGTAAACATTAAGACACAGAGGAGCCAGATTAGAAGCAGGTAGGTGGAGTGGTTTACTATCTGCATGTCAGCGTCCTGCACCCTCTACATCCCCGAGCTGTGTCAGTTGCGGAGGCAGAGCTGTGGAGTTGGAAATTCATTACGCCCCCCTCCACTCAAAAATGTTTTTTTCTTATGTTTAGGTTGCCTATAATGTCTGATCTTGACTATCCTGACTTGTATCTTTGCAAGTTTGTCACCAGAGAGGTGTTTTCACAATCCTCTACTGAAGGAGAAGGTGTGTGTACACGCCCCTAAAATCTGAGATTCAGACATACCCTGAGCCGGATGGATTTGGTACATCACAAATCCAGCAGCCAATCCCCTCAAGTGCTACAGGTTGGTGCTTTGCATGGCATTAGCACCAGACACACTGGTCACGTGAGTGTTTTATTATCAAAAAATACACCAACTGGGAATGGCTGCTTCAGGTGAACAAAATTACTGTAACTAAGAAATTTGTTTATTTATTTATTTTTGTCATTGGTAGATTATCAAATATGGCACAGTTTTCACAAGGGTTGTGGGATATGGCGCATCCTTGTTCTATGAGCAGAGCTCCAGTTAGGAGCCGGTGTGCCAGCAGGCAGGGGGTTGGGCAGGGACTATTTGCATATTCATAGATCTGCACATTTTAATGAGGGCAAGGTTCAGAGTTAGATTAAATCAATTTTAGGGCATTAAGAATGTTTTTTCATAGGAAAAAAGTACTTAGTAAATGGCTGGAGGGGGACTTCACTTTGTCCAGAGAATGTGGAAAGAGCAGAGACACCTTCTCCTGCAAAACACTGTTTTACATTCATACATTGCAACCACAGTCCACTGTCTGCTTTTCACCACTGAAACATCTTCACCAGAGTTGTTGGGTTTCCGGCATCATAAAAAACAAAACAATACATCAGCAACATGGTGGATTAAAGATACACCATGCAAAATTGCCGAGGCTTAAATTGAGTGAGGACCCTTCAGACTCAGCTGACAAAAATATGGAATAAGCATGTAATCGAGGTTTAAAGATGGTAACTGTGTAGACTCACCAATGAAATGATGCGATTAGTCTGCGATTGTTGTCAGCTGAGTCTGAAGGGTCCTCACTTCAGCCTACCTCCTGCGGTTTGAATAGTGCAGCTTTAAAGCCTGATTGTGACAGGATTGTGTCTGACACTATCTGTCTTTATGATCCTGCTTAAACAATATCCTTCTGAGGGATGGAGCCAAAGAGCAGCAGTGGTCCCTAGACCATGCATTAGTAAGACAGATGTTCCCAATGGCTACGTCTGTAAGAAATTAACTTGCAAATTCAGGCACATGGTTGAGGAATTACTGTGGACTATGTGGGCTCATATAACATAACCTGCCTGCAAACTTATTTTCTCCTGAGCTGTGTGTGAACCTAGACCGAGAGCCAAACAATCATATATTAAGGTTTACAACTAAATAAATTAATGCATCTCTTAAGTGCTATTAATCTATATAAAACATTTACTGGGCAGATAATGTTCGTTCAGCACAGCCCTGTTTCATATTCACATAGATTCATAGACACACGAGAAGTGCCCAGTGTAACAGTTCTCCACTGTTGGAAACAGAGCAGCATCACATAAGGGGGATTAAGTGCCTTGCTCATGGGTATCTGGACAGTAGTTTTTGCTGTTGCAGAAAAAAAGAAAAAGGAAATAAATGAAACCAACAGCATAACAATTTTATGTCCCATCTTTGTGCTGACAGAGTTCAACTTCGGTGAACTCTAGACCAAGATTTTGCAGTATGTTGCTGTGTTTGGCCAATAGAATCTGACCTCTGTGAAAAAAAAAATGGAGGCAGTATAACTTTCCATTGCATGTTCTTGCAAGAAGAGGAGGAAAGACCCCAACTCGTTTGTTATCCAACTTTTTTCTTCTTCTCCAGGAATCAGTGCTCAGGAGAAACAATGACAGTAACATAGATTGCAAAGTTCACAAAGTAGAGAGCTATGTCAAGATTTTTGTTTTGTTGCAAAGTGTTGACTTTTCCACAAAATATTTAAAATTCAAGCCCAAATCCCACCACATCCAGTCATATCCATGAAGACGATTTGTCAGCTAAAACAGGTCAGATCATCCCATAAAGCGGAGAGAGATGCATCACAGACCAGTGACATGTCATGCTGCATTTGTATAGCAGAAGAACAAGACAGCATCTTGTATTTACAACAGGCTGCAAGCCACTGCATCACAGCTATTGCTAGCTTATAATTACTCACTCACCTGACTCATAAGCCTGGCCTCTTTTGTACAGTAACTTGTTAATAACATTACATGAATATGATACATAGCCATTTAGTTAACCATAATTGATTAAAGGAAACATTGGTTGTTGGGTTAACTCATTGAAGATGAAATGACCACAAATAACTATGATTAAAATTACCTTAGTTATGATGAGAGATGCAATTAATGTATCTAATAACAACAAATATAATTAAGGTAATGCATAATTAAATAGGCATAAGTGTCCTATTAAAAGTATCAAACTGAGGAGGATAATTGCACCACTCATTTACACATTCCCATCTCGCCTTACCTGTGCTCAGCATGTTGTATCCACAATGCAAAAGATGGCTCTGCAGGTGTCTGTCAGGTGACACGGCACGCACCGAAAGCTGAAGCACCACGCCAGCTTTGACCTCAATTCACTTTCACCGCCGTCACTTCACAGAACAAAGGCAAGCAGCACTTCATGGTGGTAGAGTTTGATCTTAAATAGCTTTTAATCAGATGAGAATGACCACCCTCAGAAAAGGGGCAAAAGTTATTTGAATGTTTAAGGGTTATTTTAGGTTTTGCAGAAAGTTTGCTTTGTAATGAATGAAAACCCTGCTATGCGCTGCATTTATGTCATGTATTGTTTTTTTATTTCATAAGCCATAGTAATATCTCTGCAAATGCACACATGAATGGATACAAACACAGGCACTCATGCACATGGACACACACACATTACCTGTGATGATGTCAGTGTTACAGAGCATGGAGGTGTAGCACCCACTGGACTGGAAAAAAAAATTACTTTAAGGTCAATTGGGATCAACAGCAAAGACTCAAGTGACTTAGAAATTACTGATAATTAACTATGTTCTGTTATCAAATGAATAGAAGAATTAAGAGACAAAATGAACAATCCATCATTCGAACAACGTGGCACCTGCTCTGACAAAATGATCGATAGCACAAGCTTTAAACAACTTAAAACATATTTAGTGTTTTATTAAGTAATCTATAACCTCTGTTGGTGCCCAATATGAATTGCAGAAATGACAATAGGACTTATCTCTTTCTGTGAAAGTCTCTGCCAGGTCCATTGAGTTACATAGTGGCCTGTAGCTGACACAAGCAATAAAGCCAAATTTACAGTAGCACAAACTAGAGAGCAGATCAAATAGGATCATCTAGAGGAGGTGACAAATCATCATTCAAAATAATGTAATAATTATACTGCTTTTTTATTTTTTTATTGAAAGCATGGTTTTCCAGCCTTTGTAGCTGAAACATCTTGCTATGCCAGTTGCCTCGAAGCGCCATCCTCCACGGCTGAGCAGGTGAAAAAGTGAGTCGATAGGGGGGATTGGACGAGCCTTGAAATTCTAGTAGGTGGGCATTTTTTGTTCCAAAACACAAAGCTAGAAATCTCAGTACCTGGCAGTCATGCCGTCATTGAGTTATTAGTATTGATCAACAACCCAATCCCCCACAGATATATTATGGTCATTTAGTGCTATAGGGCAGTAAAACTCTGACTTACTGCCCTTTAATAAAGAATGGTGGGTAGCTCAAATCATTGCAGACTGGATCCTCCAGATTTTAGAGATACAGACTGATGACCTCCTCCAGGTAACAGACTTTTACTTTTTAAATGGGAATGCGGCATTGTGGGGTAGGAGTCCTCCATGCATCTAAAGTGTAGAGCCCCCAGGACTCCTTCAGGGGGACATAGAGGACACTTAAGGTGACATTCACATTAGAGGCACTCATGCTCAAATCTGAATTGCTGCTTATAGCTTATTTTGTGATTACTCTTCATATGTATTCCAGGATGTAACCTGAAAGTGACGTCCAAATCACCAACCCATACAGATTAACAGCAGCTCAATTTTGACTGAATTGAGGCGTCTCCCCCAAATTTGTGCCCCTTCTAGACCCACATCTCCATCTGAAAGAAGACAGCTGAAATATTAATGGTCTTGTTATTGGTTGCCTCAGCCTAACACACTGGCAGTGATGTTGAGTGTTATGTTGCATGTTGCCTGAGAAATAAGTGAATTAAATAGCTTGAGATGAAGTCATATGGAAAGAAACTAAGCCTGGAAATGATAAATGATACTACTTTAATTAAAGTTTTCAGTTTCTCTGGCTAGGAGGAGTGAAGGGAGGAATTTAGGCCTTGGAGTGAGTGAGTGAGTGAGTGAGTGAGTGAGTGAGGACAAGAGGAAGGGAAGGAGTATCACAAAGAGTATGAAGGCTGGTGGCATCAGGATGAGATAAGATGAAGGAAAAGGAGACAAGGTGGAGATGGTGAAGGATGAACAAGAGAGGAGATGGCGCTGACGGCGACAGCAACAATAAGGGTGATGGCGGTGTGGCCAAAGCAGAAGATTGATTGCACTATTTTAGATTCATAGCGGTGGTTTGCCCAGTCTTGCATCTTGTCAGAGCGACCAGAGTTCCCACTGGTACTTCTGCTAGACTCCTGTCATTATTTGTTTATTTATTTATTTATTATTATTTTCCCCTCCATTTACCAGGGAAAGTTACGGAGCCCCCAAGGGACACAGTGGGGAAAAAATAAATGGAGGAGGGGAAAAAATGCATTCTCTCGCAAAACTTTTTGTGTTCTCCCAAGGAACTTTTGGAGTCAGGGAGGCAAATGTCAGAGTACACCCAGGTCATTTTGCATTCAGACAACAACACAATGGAACCAGATGAACTTCATTTGTTGAGAACTAATTGGTTATCCAGTGCATTAGTTCACTGATACTGTTATACCTTACAACGTTTCCTTTGTTGGTGTTACCCCTTTGTGTTGCGTACTTTGTAATTTCCACACAAAACAGTTTTATTGGTTGAATGCAAAGTTTTACATGGGCAAAAGCATTTATCTTTTTCACCGCCATCTATTTTTCCCCCTCCTACATCCGTTTATGGGCTTCATAAAAAATTATCTGATAAGTCTTGCTCTTCGAGTCTCCCTCCTTTACAATTATATAGTTCCACATATTCACAGCTGAAAACTGACCAGTGCCACCACAGTATTACTCTACTGACCAGTAAGTAAATCCAGTGAGGGCAAGGGGAGAGCATACCCTGTTCACTTTCCCTGCAAACTGGTCAGAGGCCTGCTTCTGCCAACCACTGCCACTTTCTTTGGATCAGATAACCCCGGTGACCCGTTGAGTGACTCAGTGGCAATTTCTTCTAAAACTTTTACAGGTGCAGAAAAACTGATTTTTTTACCTTTATTGATCAGCTCTGTCTGGCTTGAAATAGCCCACTCTTTTAGCAAGGCGGAGTCTCAAACCCAAGATGATGTGGTTTATAATGAGTTGTGGAGCGCCGCCTTGATGACACGAGGACTCAATAAATGCTGACCGCGAAACAGAATATGACTCAATTAGACACAGACACTCCATCAATAATCTTACAACTCTAATTCAGCTGTGGTACAAAGACAAAATGACAGCTGCCACCATGACAAAAATATGTCAATCTTAAGTCATTTAGCCTATAATGCAGACATAACGTCTGATTTTCCTTAAACATGAGGTGAGTTTGGGCACATGACTATTAACTCGTCACTATTAAGTGCAATAACTGCGATCTAATGGAAGCTACAGGGCCAGGCATCCACCACTGTGTTGATTGCTACACATTTAAAATGATAGTTCACATTTTTACTCATATAGTCTTATTTGAAAAAAAAAATTTTGAAGTATGCACAACAACACACACTTGTTTTGGTTGCATTTTCAACGCTCTTTTCAGCCCCATGCTTTGCAAAATGGCAGAACTATTTTCTGCCGTAGCACTGCCGCTGTATCACTACGCAGATGAGTGCAGGATGATAGATAGATAGATAGATAGATAGATAGATAGATAGATAGATAGATAGATAGATAGATAGATAGATAGATTTACTTTACTGATCCCAAATTGGGAAATTCCCACGTTACAGCAGCATCAATAAAAAACATAAAATCAAATTAAAAAGTATATACAATAGAGACTCAATATACTAAATATATACAATACGGACAATAAGGACTAAGTATATACAGTATATACAATAAACTAACCTACAGTTCATGCATAGCTACCTGCTCCAGTGTCCAGTTGCAGAGAGCTAGGACTCACACACCTGCCTTTAAATGGTAGTACATCAGTTTCTTGTATTAATAGTATAGGTTCATGTAGAATTAGAACAACATTATTAACTGTTGCTCATGGAGTGAACTGTTGTTTGCTCAGATAGGAGCTTAATTAACTCTTCATTGATTCATCATGATCCATGTATCAGTCAAGTAGTTTATTTGAGTACCAATACTGTAAAGTGTCACAAAATCTCCTGCCAAGGGGGATGAAGTGATCTTATTTATTCTGTATGCATTATCTCTCGTTTCAGGAATTTGTCAATATCTTGCAGCAAGGCAGAGTAAAGCGGATCACTACCAGATTAAAGAAAATGGCACTTGATGTGAGAAAATTCTTGTAACAAAAAAAAAAAAAAAAATGTCGCACCCAGGATTAACTGGATATCTCCTTTATTTTAAGAGTCAGTCGATTCAGTGACTTGGACTTTTTTTTTTTTTGTAAAGCAGTGGCACTTGTGCGAGAGGGAGAGAGGAAGAGGATGGCAGAGAACCAAAAAGATGAGAGGCGAGATGAGAGGTGAGATCTCAGAGAAATAAATACGGGCAGCCTGAGATCCTGAAGGAGGAAAAAGAGAGAGAAAGTGACAGTCGGTGGCAGAAGGACAGGAATATAAAATGAAAGATTCAGACCTTGGCTCACAGAGGCTGAGGGCTGGATGGAGAGGCACTTCTTGGCTGCTGTATCTCCTTCCTCTTGGCCCACTCTTGTCTCTGGATGCTCCCATAAAGCTGGACAGGAGGAGGTAAACAGCAGGCTAGAGCCGGGATCCAGTGCAGTGTGTGTGTATGTGTGTGTGTGTGTTTGTGTGTGAGAGGCTGTGGGTGTATCTGTGTGCGTGCATGAGTGTGTTATGTCTGCGGCTTTGCGCGTGGACGTGCATGAGCGCATTTGCAACTGTGGGTGCATTGGTATGCGTGAGTGTACGTCTGTGTGACTCTGTGTGTGTGTGTGTGTGTGTGTGTGTGTGTGTGTGTGTGTGTGTGGTGTGTGCAGCAGCAGCCCAGGATAGACAACAGCCAGCAGAGACGGTAACAGCTGAATCAGGGAGAAGCTCGGCCAAAAGTGGGAGCCGCCTTCGTCTAATGAAGCCCCATAAATAGGAAAGACAACTTCCCTTTCTCTCTCTCTCTCTCTCACTCGTTCTCTCCCACTTCCACTCCCTCGTTCACCCCTTTATCTATGACTCTCTCTCTCTTTCACCGGCAGCTGCTGCGAATAAGCACACACACACACATACAAACACACACACACATTCTATATTCAATAGCTGCCTTTACAGTATCAGCTTACTGGAGATAATACTATTCCATGGAATGGTGCCAGACTGATGCCTTCACA
>OMLB01057687.1:0-14398 GCA_900302555.1 Myripristis jacobus
AAATGCAGAAAGAGGCTCCGATAGACTGAGACAACACAAGACAGAGAGCAAAGCAGGGCAGATAAGGGCAGGAGGGAGTTAGAGAAGAAGCATCCGCCTTCGTTGAGAGCCGGAAAACTGTCTTATACCTGACAGAAAATGACACTGAATCCACATTTTTGCGAAGATTTGGGCTTTTAAAGGCTGTGGTCTCAAACTTTTGAACAGCTGATGAACAGCCTATTTCTGTTTAATGGTTTTTTGCAATAAATTGCTTACTCAAATTTTTTTTTGTCTCACTCCCATTTCTTGTTTTTGCATTTTGAAGCTCTACTTAGAACCCTCTTAAGATCCAACAGTGCAAAATGTAAATTCTTGCAATTTTTCAACTGGTCTTAACATTTTGATCAGGAGTGTATATGTATGTTTGTGTGTCTGTCTGTGTTTGTGTATTATGCATTTATGTGTGTGTGTGTGTCTTTGTGTGTGTGTGTGTGTGTATGTGTACAGCGTGTGTGTTTTTGAGAAAGAGAGAGTAAATATATAAGGGTGTTTTGGTGATGCATCATTTCCAGGAGGACAGATGGACACACACACACACACACCACATAGGATAGGGAGGATGTCTCCTGGGTAATCAGATCTTCAGTACTATGTGATTTGGGTGTTTTGATTAGGTGCCATGCACTGCTGGATCCAAAATGGGCTGCTGCCCTGTTTCTTGTGGGTTCCCATGAGGACACGATACCAACTTTTTGGCCAAGCAGCCTCATAGCATTGAGGAAATTCAGACACTCTAAGAGCCAACTGCATTTTTTAGCAGGCCATTATAGTGTAGAAAAGGGTGTCTGGAAAGTCAAGAATCATAGGGAAACTAACAATGGACACCTTGATCAGGTCATAGCAGTGCCGTGGGTGCGTTCCATCCTCCCTGTGGTTGTAGTGTACCCAATCAGTTTCAGAAGGGAAATGTCTTTAAGCAGCCTGTGCTTTAGCATGTCTTTTTTTTCTTTCTCTTGTTCAGTCGCTCACCTGCTGTCCCCTTTTCCTCTGTCTGTTGATTCAGCTTCAGTGCTTTACCCCAAAACCAACTAAAAACAGACCACCCATTGTCTTGTTTTTGTTATGAAAGTAATATTAGTTGCCTGAAATTCAGACTGAATGACCATTCTTTTTTCACTCCATTATTCAGTCTGAAATTGCCCATGTTAGCTGAGGTGGAGGGATTTAAATCCTGCAAACCAATCACTAGTGACTGACTCCAGCCACTGTGATGTAGATTTTGCAATTGACATGACAGCTGCTTTAGCCAGTTTACACACTTTGCAAATCAGCCCAACCTAGCAACTTTAAACACTGATCAAAATGTGTTAGTGAAAGGGGTTAAAAGTGCATGAGAGGGCAGTAGAAACCTCTGAAAACCATAACCACAAAGACTTAAAAAAGATAGATACAAACATACAAAATCACCAATATATTTTATATAATATTCAAAAACTGCATTATAAAATTAATCACGCTACAGTTAACAGGGTGCAAAAAAAAAGGTGCGTTACAGCTTTAACAGCACAAAAAACAGTTACTACATTAAGTGGTTTGTCTGATTTGACAAATGAGCAAATGACAGACAGATAGTTGATCCAATCACTTGCTATGTATTTTTGTCAATGCTCCTTCCTGCCACCCCTTTTGCCAATGGTTTGTACCCAAACGGCCAGACTCTGTTTTGTGAAGTGAACAATTGAACCCAGTACCAGCTGGTTGGTAGAAGTAGGATTTGAACCCGCACCTCATTTGAAGACAAGAAAAGTGAATACTTCAGACCACTACCAAATCAGTGTAACAAATAAAAAAATAAAAGTACTTATGTCATAGCATGATTCTAGACTTTTTGGACATCTAGTGGTGTTGATGGAGTTAATAAGTACAGCTAAAATGTATGTTCACTGGTGGTAATTTCAAGCCCTGGTTGAGTTGTTTAAGAGTAGAAAGGCTGTTTTGAATTTCAGAAATATTTCATCTTAAAATGTTCTTCCATGACTTCTGTGCAAACGAGTGTCTTAAGATTTTAAAAATCATGTGAGGGTATAGTATTTATAATTAGGGCCCGAGCCCTCCATAGGAGAGAGAGCCCTATTGTTATTGCAGTGGGTTTTTTTTCTATTCGATAAAATTCGATAAAATGGAAAAACGGCTAAGTGCAAAAATGGGCTCGCTACCGTCACCTAGGCACACAAAGGCTGCCGCAGCGGCCCACAGGAATGTGATAGAAAGACCAAACCAATGGCGAAATGTAGATCTAATCAAGCCTGACATTTTTCGTGCCCCCCCCAAAACCAACAGGAAGTCTGCAATTTGCCTTTCAAAGTACAATTCTCGCTTTTTTCGCTCCAAAACAAGATGGCAAAAACTTGTGATTACGAGATTTGTAATCAAGTCTGTAACTCAAACTATGTTCGAACAGTGACACCTCAAACAGAGGTGGGTTTTCTCCATTTCTCCATTGGATTGAATGAGGATTTCTCTGTCTGCCTGCATTTTGGTCAGACCATGACTCTGCTGCCAGTACTCATGTCAATCACACACTAGGACATCCTCGGCCTTTCAAAATAAAAGCCCCAACTCTTTCAAAATAAAAGCTCTTATTTTCTCCAATAAATCACCCTAACACAGTGGAAAAAATACACCGTCCAACACTGGGCCAGGGCAGACACGGCGCACGGGTGCGAGGGCCCGTCCAACGCTGCTTGCAGCTTTAATTATATTTACCGTTGCCTGCTGATGGCTTGCTGGCCCTCTCCTCAACAAGGAACTAGTTTCAATCTAATTTCTGAAAATAATTTTGAGCCATTCTGAGTGTTTCAGCTAAACAGAAACTGGTTCAGCGCCAGATAAGCCGGAACCAAATACATTAAGACCAGAAGTGGGAGCCATGATGACCACAAGAATTGGTTTGTGTTATTCTACAGGGAAAGACAGACAATGGAGAAATCAAAGACATGTAGTGGTCTACTGAAGAAACAAAGATACTGCTTTCAATTTGTACATCTCCTGAATTTCAAGAAAACACTGAAGAGACTGTGTCTCGAAATTGATGAAGGCTTGGTTTGTTAGAACCCAGGGGGATATTATCAACAACTTAAAAAAAAAAGAAAGAAAGAAAGAAAGAAGAACAGAGACGTAACGGCACCTTTGTCCCAGTGGTTCCATTCCAAACCAGTGCAAAAGTAGGCCGCTTCACTAGTTAGCATCTTGATTTCAAGAATCCCAGATAGGACCAGTTCAAGAACCAGAACTGTTCTGGTTAAAAATAAAGTATAAAGCCTTCAAATCTGTGGTATCCTTCTAAGGACATTTTGTCCTCAAAAGGATATAGGGGCAAGAGCATACACATGCATACGCACCTCTACCACATACACTAATGTGTTTTGTCTTCTCTTTTTTTCCAGACATATTGAGAACTGGACTGGTCTGCAGGTCCTCAGGGATGTGGATATGGAGTTATACACAGGCCTGCAAAGGCTGTAAGTACACTGACATTTATGTTTACATTTCCCACACACAAAAATTGCTGCCTCACAAAGGAAAACACAAGAGTATTCATGTTTCTACCTTGTTGATGTTGGCTTACATTAGAAAAACCTTTTACATCCTTATTCCCAACTCTTCCCTCACTACTGCTTTGTTAATTATAAGTGGCAATTTTATATACAATCCCCTTTCACCGCAACATTTCATTAAGCAACTTGCTGAGCTGACATGATTCAGTTTAGGTTCTTTTGTTACCTTGATGCATAGCAGGTTAAAACATTTAAGCCTTTAGGAGGCACTTTTATGTTTTATAGAAAACATGAAATTAAGATAAATCTTTGTTATGGTTTGGCTGACTCTAAGGCAGAGACACGACACAGTCAGATGGTAACAGTCAAACAAGGATTTATTTGTGAGTAGGGGATTGTAGATGGTGAGGGGAAGCCAGGTGTGATGAGCGATGGGGAACAAGGTCTGTTTGACGGCTTGCTGGTGAGGGCGGCAGATGTACGTGTAGAGCTGGACAGCTTGGCAGAGGAGACGGTGGGCTCGAAGAGGGAGGTGGGTTTGAAGGGAGGACAGGAGATCCAGGAGCAGGCGACAGGAGTCTGGATTAGGACTGGGTCTGGACACAGAAAACAGGGTTAGAGACACAGAAAACAGGACGGAGCTGCAACAAGCTAGGTCACTGGACAGTGACTGACAGGAATAACTGAGTCAACAATCTGGCGAGATCTGGAGGTTGGAACCGGGCTTATGTAGATGGTGGTGATTGGTGATGCCATGCAGCTGAGCAGGCCTGCTCCTGACTCCGCACACCTGGCCCGAGCTCTGCAATCACACCACACACACAGACAGAGAGAGAGAAAGAAAGAGATACACACTCAGAGGCAAGGGGCATGACAGTACCCCCCCTCCTATGGGCGCCACCTGGCGCACGTTTGAACCGGTCAGGATGTTGCTGACGGACATCCCTGATGAGTGTAGCATCCACTATGTTGCACCGGGAGACCCAAGAACGCTCCTGAGGACCGTACCCCTCCCAGTCAACCAGGCACTGATACCCTGATACCCTCGGCCACAGCGACGGACAACCAAGATGCGCCGGGCGGTGTACACTGGATGATCATCCCCGGCGGGGATGGTTTGAGCATGACTGGTTTAAGCTGGGATACATGAAAAGTGGACTGATGGAACAGCAATATCACTGTCCCGGGCCGGGAACAGTGGAGGCTGATAGCCAAGTGAACTGAGAAAGGGAGAAAGACCAGAGGAGGAATTAGTGAGTGTACTGTGGGCATACTCCACCCAGGGTAACGGAGAGCTCCAGGAGGAGGGGTTGGCAGAGGTGACATAGCGTAGAGCGGCCTCCATCTCCTGGTTAGCCTGCTCCATCTGGCCATTGGTCTGAGGATGGTATCCTGTGAAGAGACTGGAGGTTGCTCTCAAGGCAGCACAGAATGCCTTCCACACCTGAGATTTGAAGTGGGGTCCTCTGTCAGAGACAATATCTGAAGGTAATCCAGGAATACGGAAGACATGTTGTACGAGGAGATCAGCTGTCTCCTTGGCAGAAGGAAGTTTAGGAAGGGCAATGACATGGGCAGCTTTTGAAAAACGGTCAATAACTGTAAGTATTGGGGGAAGGCCTGTAACAAAATCCACAGCTATGTGAGACCACGGATGACTGGGGATAGGTAGAGGGCGGAGCAGACCAGAACTAGGTTTAGTGGAGGTCTTGTTTCGTGCACAGATAGAGCAGGCTGACACAAAGGACCTGGTGTCTGCCTCTATGGTGGGCCACCAAAAGCGTTGCCGGAGGAATGAAATAGTCTGACTCAGCCCAGGGTGATAGGTAAGGCGAAAGGAATGTGCGCACTGCAATACCTGGGAGCAGACAGAGTCTGGGACACAGAGAGAGTTAGGTGGCCCATTACCTGGGTCAGGCTGGGCATTCTAGGCTCGACAAACCTGAGATTCAATCTCCCATGTTACAGCAGCAACTATGCAGGAGGAAGGCAATATGGGCTCAGGGTCAGAACTCTCCTCGTCACCAGCATACAGACAGGACAGGGCATCAGGTTTCACATTTCTGGAACCTGCATAATAAGTAAGTGTGAAATTAAAACGGCCAAAGAACAGGGCCCACCTTGCCTGACGAGAACTCAACCGCTTGGCGGTCTGGATGTATGAAAGATTCTTGTGATCCGTCCACACGATAAAGGGATGCTCCGTGCCCTCCAGCCAATGCCGCCACTCCTCCAAAGCGAGTTTTACCGCTAGTATCTCTCGGTTGCTAATGTCATTATTCTTCTCTGTGGGTGAAAATTTATGAGAGAGGAAAGCACAGGGATGCAACTTATCAGTGGAGGAGCGTTGGGAGAGAACTGCACCTACCCCGGTTGTCTGATGCATCCACCTCCACAATGAATTGCAGAGACGGGTCAGGCTGGACCAGGACAGGAGTGGAGACGAAGCGACGCTTGAACTCAGAAAAAGCAGACTCAGCTTCAGGTGTCCAGTGAAATGCAGATTTGGTAGAGGTGAGAGCTGTCAGGGGAGCTACAATCTGGCTATAATTGTGAATGAACCTCCGGTAGAAGTTGGCGAATCCCAGAAAGCGCTGCAACTGCTCGCTGGTGGGGACAGGCCAGTTGGAGACAGCAGCAACTTTGGCTGGATCACTGGAAGGAGACAGTGGAGACATGAAATTCGCACTTCTCTGCCTTGCAGAACAGCTTATTCTCCAGAAGTCGCTGCAGCACCTGACAGACATGGAGCTGGTGTTCCTCTAGAGACTGGGAAAAGATCAAAATATCATCCAAACAGACAAAAACAAACCAGTTTATCATATCTCTGAGAACGTTGTTAATGAGAGCCGGGAAGACTGCTGGAGCGTTAGTTAGGCCGAAAGGCATCACCAGATACTCAAAATTCTCCATAGGTGTGTTAAAAGCAGTCTTCTACTCATCCCCCTCCCTAATGCAAATGAGATGCTAGGCATTGCACAAGTCCAGTTTGGTGAAGACGGTGGCTCCATGTAGGGGGACAAAAGCACAGTCAATCAGAGGCAGAGGATACTTGTTTTTGATAGTAATTTTGTTCAACCCCCGATAATCAATACAGGGCCAGAGAGAGGCATCTTTTTTCCCCCAAAGAAAAAACCTGCACCCACCAGAGAAGAGGATGGTCGAATGATCCCAGTTGCCAGGGAATCTTGAATGTAT
This sequence comes from Myripristis jacobus, assembly GCA_900302555.1. NCBI lineage: Eukaryota > Metazoa > Chordata > Actinopteri > Holocentriformes > Holocentridae > Myripristis > Myripristis jacobus. The sequence goes on from OMLB01057687.1 coordinate 6,738, forward strand.
CTCTCCATGGCCTGCTGCTCCGGTTGGGAGAGATTGTACAGCCTGCTGCAAGGAAGAGGGGTTCCAGCTTACTGAACACAGGAGCTAAATCATGGTAGATCTCAGGCACAGAGGACAAATCTGGGGGTTCAGGTGGGGGACAAGGTGCAGAAGTAGGGGTCTGAGCAGAGTGGAGACAGAGTGGCAGTAAGAACTCCAGGAAACAATTTTGCCAGTGGTCCAATCCATCTGTGGATTGTGAATCCTTAACCAGGGGAAACCCAGGACTAATGGTGTGTGAGGACAGTCAATTACAAGGAAACTGATTACCTCCCCTGTGATTTCCGGACAGGTGAAGTGACACTGAAAGTCTTAGAGTCCACCCTGGCCAGAGGCATCCCGGTGAGGGCCTTGGTCTCCAGTGGGACATCGAGGGGCTCAGTCTCGATGCCCAACTGCTGGCATCTTGTTCGGTCAATTAAATTCTCATCAGCCCTGAATCAACAAGGGCAGTGAGGGCGAAGGACTGCCTCCGGCACACGAGGGTGGCATCCAATTGTGGTCAAACAGGGGGAGATGAACTAACTGCAAGGCTCACCAGTATTCCTCCCTCTACTGGCAAGCCTGCCCTTTTGCTGGATGGACAGGACAGGAAGCAATGACCAGGAAATGACCTGACTGACCACAGTATAAGCAGGACCGGGAGTTAAACCTACGGGCTCGTTCTTGTGGTGTCAGGTGAACATGATCCACTTGCATTGGTTCCGCCGTTACTCAGCGCTTTTTGAATTTTTCTGAACTGACTGACAAACTTGCGAACTGAAAGTCTCCCGTGACGGGCGCTGCCCTGCCTGCTGACCTCACACTGGGTGATCACAAACACGCCTCAGTTCAGCGACAAAGGCAGCAAACGACATGACCAGCGGGGAGCTTCGTTCAAAGAGGGCTTTGTTCAGATTTAATGGAGGATTCTCCAGCAAGTTCACCAGGTAAGCTATCTTAGCGGCCTCACTGGCATACCAGGTGGGCTGAGCACTGAACGCTAACTGGCATTGGGGGAGAAATTGGCAACAAATGTTTGAATCTCCTGAATATTTAGCGGGTGGAGGGATGTCAGGCTCTGGGGCTAGGGCTACAGGATGGCCGGGCTGGTTAGCAGAAGCTACTTGTTGGCTAGCGGTGAGTGAAGACGCGGTGGGAGCTAGTGCTGGAGACAAACAATCCTTAATAATGTCCAGGGTAGCACTGACCTCCTGAAGCTGGTCTGAAAGGCGTTGGAGAGTTTGGTCATGTTGGCCCAAACGTTGAACTTGAAGGGTAATAGCCTCTCTCAGTGTATCATGCTCTGCAGAGTCCATAGTAGCCAGATTGTTCTGTTACGGTTTTCATTTGACTGTGTCGTGTCTCTGCCTTAGAGTCAGCCAGACAGTAACAGTCAAACAAGGATTTATTTGTGAGCAGGGAAATGTAGATAGAATAGAACAGAAACTTTTTTGTCTGTTCTTCAGTTAAAACAGAAATTTGTCTTTGACACGGCTTCATCACAATTTAAAAACACACTTACAAACACATTCACACACAACAACAGATAAGAGCAGTGCAGCCTATTTTGTGCTATTAAGGACAGGTATTGCAGAGGGGATGAATGATTTCTTGTAGACATTTTTCCGGGCCAGTGGGGTTCTGTATCCTCTGCCTGATGGCAGCAGCAAGAAGGAGTGGTGCAGGGGGTGGGAGGGGTCCTCAATGATGAGGGTGGCTTTCCTCACCACTGAGCGCCTGTACAGTTCAGTCAGAGGTAGTTGGGGTGTTCTGGTTATTTTACTGGCCTGATGGTGAGAGGAAGCCAGGCGTGGTGAGTGGTGGGGAACGGGATCTGTTTTATGGCTTGCTGGTGAGGGCGGCAGATGTACGTGCAGAGCTGGACAGCTTGGCAGAGGAGACGGTGGGCTCGAAGGGGGGAGGACAGGAGATCCAGAGCTGGAGCAGGGAGGGGGGACGGGAGTCAGGACCGGGTCTGGACAGAAAACAGGGTTAGAGACACAGAAAGCAGGATGGAGCTGCAACAAGCTAGGACAGTGACTGACAGGAATAACTGAGTGACCTTAGAATGTGACCATTAAGCAATAAGCTTATTGCTTTTATAAAACGGTTACCCTACATATAGCCTATAAACTAAACACACAAGAAAAAAATCAATAATTTATTGGTAAATGAGAGAGATAGAGTGGACAGAATGGTTGCCAAGCAACACAGACGCTAAGATTGCTTTTTCATCTAGCGCCATCATCATGTCACATCAGGCTATTTGGGCTCGTTAATGTTGAATTGGATATTTCCATTAATAGTGCAATTGTTAAAATAGTGCTCAATTATGTTTGGACTCTTTGGCGTACGTTTCGCGACAGGTGCGCAGACGTATGCCTAACGTCGGTTGTAACAGTAACAATAATAATAAAAGTATACTGTTAATTTACCATACATCGGCGCTGTCACACTGTGTCTGCTTTGGGTGGAGATAAAAGGCAGGTGGATCAGGAGGCAGCAGGGAGGGGTAGGCTATTTCTCCAGGGAGGCCACCGGACACAGTGGGTTACCCGAAATCCCTGCAGGCTTTCTATGTTTTTTTTCGGCAGCATCTTTTTTTGTGCATTCGTTGAAAGACAGGGTGACATATTTTAGGCCATTTTCGTCGTGGCGAATGCTGAAGGAGTCGGGCTTTAATTTGCAGTTGACCTCATTCGCCCTGCGTCCCATATGAAGCTGCATGTCAAACTAGACTTTACAGACAAGCCCCCAAGGTGTGTTTGAACTTGGTGCCTGAAAGTGCTTAATCTTCTGGCTGTCTGCCTCGGTTATGTCTTGGTGGTGGGAAGATTTGTCACGTCTCTTTGTCACGTTTCTAGGCGGAGTTTCTTTACCATACCGGCGAAAATATTGTTACTGGTGGTGAATTCAGCATCCTTTAAGAGACACCAACCACCTCCTCCAACCACTCACCCAGGCTCAGGCCACCCAGCAAATAAAAATTCACTACAAAGTCTGACATTTTGTTTACAAAAGTCTTGAAACAAAAGTAAGCTAATGAGTAAGTTGAGCGCAGAGTAGTTGGTTGCTAGGCGACGCTATGTCCGTTTACACTGGCGCAGGGATATTTTGTGCTGTGGTCTACCTGTGGGTTACACTGATTTTACAACGGCATGGAATGCGGCTCAGCCAATCACATTTAAGGATGGGAAGCACCCGTTTTATAATAGAACTGGCACAGGCCATTTACACCTATTTGTCACATATCCACCCATTCATCTCCTCAGTTGCAACACTGTCTTTCTGCCACGCTATTTTAATGTCAATCTAACATGTAGTCATGCTTCTTTCATTCAATTCTTCTGTAGCAGTGTGTGCAGGTGCGTGTGCAGTGTGTGCTTGCATTTCAAAGGACCATGCAAGTGATTTTGAATGTTTAGCCTGCTCACTATAATTAACCCACATTTTACATTGCAACAAACCAGTGATGGAGTACTGGTGTGAAGAAAGTTTGAAGTCAAGTTAGTAATTAGTGGTGACATTAATTAATCGCTGTGTTATTAGTGACTTCCCTGTGGCTTGGAAAGAGGGTGTCAGTAAGTGGGAGAAAAGTGGTGTCCTGGTGTTTAGGCTGATAAATGTTATTTTTCTAACAGCTGGCATGGCATTTGGTTGCTTTGAAGACAACTTGAGAAACTATTACATCAAGGCATTGATTAAATGTCACCTTGTAGGTGAAATGGAATGCTCAAATCTTACTCTTACTTGCTCATTTATTTTGAATGGCAGTCAAACAACCATGGTGCCAGCAGTGCAGGTTACACTATACATTAAACAAAATTAGTGGACACCCTTCAGCCAGTGTAAACCAATGCAATAATGGTCCTCATTTGACTTTACAGTCAGTGTTACCCACGTCCGATATGATGGATTTAAGAGTCTTTACAAATCTGGTGTAAGAGGCTTTTCTACCCTGACAATCTAGGTGGATACAAAATTAGATGAAACACGTAGCAGGAAAATGGCCAATTTCAAAGTTACTAAATGACAGCACAAAATATTTGGCAAATATGTTGTCCTTCAAAATCAGTTATAAAGACATAAAAAACAAACAAAATGTGTTCTTCACATGTTGACCTTCTGTCCACATGAAAATGGCATTATTGGTCACAGAACTTGCTCTCCAAAGTGGATTTTTTTTTAAATGTCGTTTTCAAAACAAATCAACAAAACTGCTGACTTAACACAGGTGCAAAGCTGAGGATGCATTTTTTCAACAACTTCAATTCATGTGTGACTTTTTGGGGGACCACAACCTCCTCCTTATTATCTTTATTTATTTTCCCTGCAGTTTTGGGCATTGTTTTGAACCATATTTGGTCTTGCATTTGCAGCTAACTCTGGGACATCAACAAACTGCTGCAGTCACTCCTCAGCTTCTTAGTGCATGATCATAGCTCTTGCTCTTTGTACAAGATATACTCATCTCTGCCTTCTCATGTGTATAGTTATTTTTGAAAACGCTTCCATGTTTTTATATGAAGGTGCATTTTCAAAAAAAAAAAGGAAAAAAGAAAAAAAAATGTGGATGTAATCTAACTTGCTCACAACTGAAATCAATAACAACTTGCTTATCAAACCTCCTCATTATAATCTGCTTCCACTTCTTTGGATTACTTTGCTTTGTCTTATCTCTTAAAGGATTGTTAGCATTTCGTATAATCTAGGATAACAAAGATCATTTCCAGTTTCCTGATGTACAAGTACCATCAGTACCATCTAAACAGGTTAAAACATTAGAGGCCACTTTTCAGCTTGTATTCTTTGTTCATGTCTGCCCTTCCAAGTATTTGCATTTGCATCCCTCTGACGTGATATTTTGTTGTGTTCATTGGAAATAGGCTAATCCACTGAAGACCTAGTAGCAGCTGGCCATAGCTAGTGTAGACCTAATCTTCCTCCTTTTCACGTTTCTGCTCATCTCTCTTTCCTTGCCAGTTAATTCCTGTTGAGCACAACTCAGCAGGGGAACACATCCATGTCTCCACCGTCTATCAAGCTGTAATGACTTGAGAGACAGAGGGGGGTTGATTTTAATTGAATTTCATTTGATAGTGTTAAGACTGAAGCTGATGGAGGGGGTTGCAAGGCCGGCAGGATAAAGACAGGAATAAGACTACAAAATATACATGGTTATGGTTAGGAAAAGCTTAGAGTTGTTAAAGTCAAGGAAAAGTTTGTTATAATGGTTAAGACAAGGAACCACCTTGTCCTTGCTCTTGGGAGATTTTGGTCCATGGATTTGGCCAATATCTGCTGTACAAATAAAATTGAACTGAACTGAATTGAAAAAGGTCAGGGTTAAGGTTATGAAATGTAACACTACCTAAAAACAAAGATTGCTCCTGCTTGGATTTGAACTCAGGTCAGCTGAGTGAAACGTTTGTTGACTGACCCATTTGATGCCACCACCACCAGCCTCCTTATACAGACTTTGTTGCTCTCTCAATACTGCACCACAGTGTTATCATTTATAGGACCACTAGAGGGCGTTTAACAGGTCGTAAACATGCTAACGTACAAATGACATAGGGGGTTGTTGTTGTTTTGATCTACGAGTACTTGGAACATTTGAATGCTGAGTTGGGGGGGGGAACTGATGTTTTTCATCAGTTCTGTGATCTTCTCCAAAAGCAGTGTTCACAGTAACAGCATCCCATGCATCTTATTTTCTGTGACTTTATTTCTACTATTGATGCTAAATATGAGCTCTGGGTTCTGCACCCTGGAGGATTTCAGCGCTGTTGCGACACTGCAGCATCCTTGTCATGCCACCAATTGTGCTCCAGTGGTGCCATCTGTATATGTGTCCCTGCACTTGTCCTCACCTGTTTTGAAATCACTTTCTTGTGCAATAAAAAAATAAGTGTGACAGTTCATTTGGTGTTCACTCTCTGAGGCAGTATAACAGCTATATATCCGCAGAGCTATAGAGGTTTTTTTTTGTTTTTTTTTGGTCTTGTGTCGGGTGCTCTCTTTTGACTTTTGTTTGGGTGCTCCACCCTCCTTTGACTTTTGTTATGGTATTCTTGACTTCTATCAGCTTGACCTGTGTCTGTGTGTGTGATTTGTTTGTGTGCACATAGTCCCGCAGTCTCATACTTGCTGCATGCTAATTAGTGTTAACTGGCAAGCACTTTCGATTTACGAGGACAATGGGATGAGAACACAGGTGTGAAGAATCCCACTGTTTAAGAGCACGTCATGAATCTCCCAGACTTTTCATAAGTTCATTTTTAAGAAGAAATTTAAGAACAAAACATAGGATGATATTGCTGGATCAGGCACATTGTGTTTAACTGCTTATTGTTGAATGTTACAATTGCAGCTGAATAATGACCAACCTAACCCTAACACGTTTTCAACACTGAAGTGACTGCTGTGGTTAGTGTGATGTCACAGAACCCACTGTCTCTATCCTTTAGGCCATACTCAACCCCTTGAATGCATTTCCCACATCAAATGAAATTTGCAAAGTATTACTCTGAAATATTTTTAAAGTTGCATTGTTTACCAAGTAAGTACAAAGTCACCTCCATGCTTGTGATATGCTGCAAGAACATGTGATGTAAACAAAACAGGGATCCTCTTTTCCTGGGGTCCGTTTCACAAAGCAGGTTCAACAAACTCCGAGTCTTACCCCGAACTCTGAGTTGATCTACTCTGAGATAGGAAACTCTGAGTTTTTGGTTCCAGAACAGCTGATTTGAGTTAGTTTGATCAACTCGGAGTAGTTTCACCTGGAGTTAAGAGCGTGCACCACAGCGTCACCATGGCAACGGGGAAGCGTTGGGCTGCATTTTTTACCCCAGCTGAATTGGAAATCTTAATGCATTCATACAGCGAGTTTGAACATGTTTTTTTTTTTAAAAAAGTGCAACACCGCTGCAGCGGCAAAGGAGAGGGAGACGGCATGGGAGAACATTGCTGCTTGGGTCAATGCTTAGTTTAAATGTAGTCTGTTGGAATCACAATAATATTACAGGGGAAAACTGCTTGATTGGTAGCCTATTAATTTATTTCATTTAGGTGCAATCCCGCGGGGGAGAAGCGCATTTGGCAGAAGCTTAAGATGAAATATAGAAACATTGTTCAAACAGGTAAGACCTCGGCATAATCTCATGCGCGGTCTTATAACCATCTCCAGACGAATATTTAATTCTCTGCGCAGTAACACTGCACCTTCATCCACGGGATCGTTGTCGAAAGGACATGCCATGTTCGTGAAAAAGTCGCCGCCTAACTACCTATGGACTTCTAATAAAGGCATACTGACTGTTTTTTATTTATTTATTTATTTATTTTGAATAACAGACGGCAGAACTAATATGCCACGCCAAAACTCGCCTGCTGACTGAATGAATGAGGAAGTTAAATACCGTGTGTGGCTGAAAGAGGGCGGACACAGAGAAACTCGAGGTTTCATGAGAAAAACCTTAGACCTGTACCATAAAGCTGGATTTGGGCTTAGCGAGCTAGCTTCAGGCTTAACCCTGGCTTTTCTGTACCATAAAGGTGGCTTACTTTTTATCAGGCTACGTTGCCGTGGTAACATATGCTGAACACCTAATCTGCTCCGGAGCAGGTTAATGCTG
>OMLB01057688.1:0-10488 GCA_900302555.1 Myripristis jacobus
TAGAAATGCCTGGGAAAATGTAGCTTCTGTGGACGCTACCGCGCTATTTGATCAGTAAAATAGTTTCACTACTTAAAAGCTTTTTGATTTAGAAAACAGCGATGTTACGACCACGCTACTGACAAATATAGTTAAACTAGTAACGTCGCTACTTGTAACGCCGCTACTGCCCAACACTGGGGCTACTAGTGCAGTACAGAAAGGGAATGAGGACACAGCCCTGGGGGGCACCGCTGTTTGTAATGACAGTTAATGATAATGCTGTACCTACTTTGACAGTAATGTAGTAATGATTTATCAGTGTTTCTCAAAACAAACTTAATCCTAATCTCACTTCAGATGCAAGGATTAGAAAACCATTCAGAGAGATTAAAAAATACTTCAGGCACAGTGAATGCTTACAGGACACCAGCGCTGAATCACATCTCTGCTGTTAAGTGATTTCACGCCAGCTTGGATTCTTTTACTGATCTTTGCAAACACGATGTCTGACTCGGTGTCTGACCTCCCTGTTTATTGTAGCCGCTGTTTACTCAAGATTAGACCGGGCTTTAAATCTGCTCCTGCAGGTCACAAGGGCCCATTTCAGTCAAACAAGTGGTTTACTCTTTAAACCAGTTTTACAGCAGGATAGACCATTGCCAAGAGTTACCCAACACTGTGGTTAAAAGAAAAAAAAGAAAGAAAAATAACAGCTTGCGGTAAGGCTGTGACTGTTCCCTCCCTTAATAACCACTGATCACTTTAATGGGATTTTTCATGCTGGCAATGCCTATTATAAGTTCAGCTCAAATTATAGTGTTAAATGTAAATGTCAGCCTGGTCTGGGCTTGCCCCCCCACCAGCACATCACGCAGGATTTACTCTCGTCTTTTGCTCTTTTGATGTCAAATCAGAATTGGCACGGGCAATCCCTCTATTGAGTGAAAGTACAGCAGCTGGATGGACATGGTGTCAGTTCTCCGCCACACCCAGTGGCTTTTGTACAAGTTAAACAAGGCCAGGTGTCTCCTCCCATCTTTGGCACAACTTCTCCTTCCCTCTCTCGATCTCTACTCCCCCCCCCCAAAGTCATTGAGGTATATAAAAAACACCTCTGTCCTCAGCTTCTTCAGTCTCTCCTCTCCAGTCAGGGCAGACAGACAGCCACCTGCATCACCAGCATCCTCATCCCCCCGGCAACATGAGCATCACAGGCACAAGAAGCAGCTTGAGTAGCCGTATATCCGCCGGCGGCCGCGCATCAGCTTTCAGTGTGACCGGTGGCGCTATATTTGGAGGGCTTAAAATCTCCAATGCCGGTGGCTCCAGGTATTCTGGTATAGCTACGAGCTATGGTTTGGGTGGTGCTGGCTATGCTGCCGGTGGTGCCTATTCTGCCGGTGGTAGCTATGCTGCCGGTGGTGGCTACACTGCCGGTGGTGGAGGTGCCGGGTTTTCCGACAGCTTTGACATTTCCACCAATGAGAAGGCCACCATGCAGAACCTGAATGACCGTCTGGCCTCCTACCTGGAGAAGGTCCGCAACCTGGAGAAGGCCAACGCTGAGCTGGAGCTGAAGATCAGGCAGTACCTGGAGAGCAAGAGCTCGCCTGCTGCCCGAGACTACTCAGCTTTCTTTGTCACCATCGCCGATCTCCAGGGCAAGGTAGGCCCCTTGTTGCAGAGGCTTTTCTTATCAGTCTAAATGTTTGATATACCTGCTGCTGCTATCATCATCACTGCTGGGTGAAAACCTCTTAAATCTCTTAAATCACCAACTTTGTGCGGAAAAAGTTCATGCAGGAGATTTTTATTCATCCACTGAGAAGCATTTACTTCAGTACGCTGTCATGTTGTGGGTACATGTTAAAGAACTGCTGATGGAGCTTTGGAGGCAAAAGATGAAACAGTACTGCAGGCGTTAGGGCATTCATTTCACATCAGGCCATCTGCACTTGCAAAACATTCAGACGTTTCATTGGAATGCATCGTGCCTGAGGACATCCAGTGAAGGCACACGTTTGGTCATACGCACATCCCGAATCAAAAGAAAACATGACATTCCACTGATCCCGGGTCATTTCTCTCAGTGCAGGTGGCGATTTTGGTGAATCAAAGTTTTATATTTGTTCTGTAATAAGTGACAAGAATAATGATTCACTTTAAAGACGCTTCAAAGGAAAAATGACAATGCCTGAGAAAACGTGGGCGGTAGGATTGCACAATCAAAGTCACAATCAAGGTAGCAAAACCCTTGAGGTGATTTTCCAAGTGTCACCTGATACCAGGCAGCAGCCAGTCCTTGTATGCAACCGGCTATTGTTTTCCTGTCAACAGAGCTGTGACAGAGTGTGGGCTGGGCCGATAGCATCACATAAACAGCAGTCAACATGTCATCACGTGTGTTTTGATATATGCCGCAGCTCACGGTGAACAATTTCAGATGTATCCGTTGTTACTCCATCAACATTTAACCCCCAAATCTTTTGAGTCTCAACACAATAAACCAGCACAATTACTACTAAAAAAAAAAAAATCACAAAATGCGGCGTAGCAACAGCTGGTGGAGGGTAAAGCTTCATATTAAGAAGTAACTCCCTCCCTCGTTTTTTTCCTCTCTCTTTCCACCAGATCCAGGACGCCACCCGCATCAATGGTGGCATCTACCTCTCCATCGACAACGCCAAGCTCGCTGCTGATGACTTCAGGGTCAAGTGAGTGAAGTCATTTTTGTTTTTGAGGTTGATGGTCATTAATGGCACAAACATAAAAATCCATAGGATCTGACATTGCAGTTCTTTGCTCCATGATCCTCGGTTCACACGGTAGCTCGGTTCAAAAGACGCATGTTCTAATAAATCAGGTATATCTTTGAAATACCTTTCCTCCTTTCTCCTGTCCTGTTCTGTCCTGGCCTCTCATGCAGGCTCTCTCCTTCAAAATCATGTTCTCGCTTTACGAATAAAGAATAAAAACTCATGCTTTCATCTGCACAGGTATGAGAACGAGCTGGCCATGCGTCAGTCGGTGGAGGCTGACATCGTCGGGCTGAGGAGGCTTCTGGACGAGCTGACTCTGACCAGAACCGACCTGGAGATGCAGATCGAGGGCCTGAGAGAGGAGTTGGTCTTCCTCAAGAAGAACCACGAGGAGGTCAGTGGGCTCTGGGTCTTCTAAAGTTTTCCTTCACAGATCTTTCTTGAGTCGCATCAGATCTGTAGACCAGCTAGCCCCTCTATCACATGTGTATGAAACCTAGAATAGCTATTCTTATATGTTCTGTGATGTGTAGTGAATTAAATCATAGTTAAAGTCCCAAAACGGTGCCCAGACTGCAGTTTGACAGCCAAAAAGCTAAGTTTGCATGGTGTCTTTGGAATCAAAGGCGTTCCTTGTAGAAGGTAGACATGCAAGAGATTTTCTTTGATTTTATTGGTGACATTTTCTTTAACATCTCCTTTGTGTCTTTGCTGCTGCAGGAGCTGCTGGCCATGCGAGCCCAGATGAGCGGCCAGGTCCATGTGGAGGTGGACGCTGCTCCTCAGGAGGACCTCACCAAGATCATCGCCGAGATCAGGGAGCACTATGAGTCCGTCGCTGCAAAGAACCGCAGAGATCTGGAGAGCTGGTTCCAGACCCAGGTAATGTGATGTGGGTTAGTGGGCATAGTGCAGCTCGTTCTTGCTTTTTTATTGATCCAGGGTGACTGGAAGATCTCAGAATTCCTGTATCAATTGCATATGTGCCTTTTGTTTCATGGAGAATGAATTCTCTAACCACTGCAGGGTTTTTTGTTTGTTTGTTTGTTTGTTTGTTTGTTTGTTTGTTTGTTTCCACACAGACTGATGCGCTGAACAAAGAAGTCGCTGTCAGCACAGAAACCCTGCAGACGTCGCGGTCAGAGGTCACCGAGGTGAAGCGCACGCTGCAGAGCCTGGAGATCGAGCTGCAGTCACAGCTGAGCATGGCAAGTCACACACACAACTGACATTTTCAAGTTTTAGAAAAATTCATGCGGGCATTTCCCAAGCAAACACTGTGATGTTGGAAACTGCTGCCTGCATCCTTTAGTGAAACTGAAAAACTGAACTAAACAGGCTCTTCCTGACATCAGACCAAAAGCTGCATTATGCTATTTTTTAAGATCATGCTACAATATTATATTATGAAACTGTCACCTTGGAATTATTAGGTTCTGTCTGACAATTTGAGTTATTCACATATTCTTATTCTGTGACACCTTATTAATATTATGCGTGGTGTTAAATTAGGTTTTTCACTGCCCTGCATGTCAGTTTTGCTTTTATCTTTTACCTGAATATTTATGCTAACTTTGCTCGATGTTAAACTTGACCTCCTCCTCCTGCATGTTACCATCTGTTAAGGTCTTGTGGGGCGGCTGACTTTTGACTTGGTCATCTGAGGAACAGAAGCTGGAGTCCATTTGATTGCAATAGCAAAGTCATCCTCAATTAATTGGCAATAGCTTGACCATGACAACTGTTTCTGTTACAACCGGTCCCTGTTGTTTCTCTGCCCTGCAGAAAGCGTCTTTGGAGGGCACGCTGGCTGAGACACAGAGCCGATACGCCATGATGCTGTCAAGCTTCCAGATGCAGGTGAGCAGGCGGATGAACAGGTGTAACAGTGTAACCCCTGAATATTTTAATCATCTTCATTTTAACGCTCAGTCAGTGTTAGTGTTTTGTCCGACCTTGTGAGACCCTTGTCCCTGCACTGTAGTGCTGATGAAATCTGAAATCATAAAACCCATTCTACGTCTGCCCCCTCTTCCTTTTCCTCACTCTGCACCCGCTCTTCTGTCTTCATCTTTTCCTTTTTCTTTCCATGCCCTCTTCTTCTTACTCCTGTCATCCTCTTGTCCCATTCATGCACTTCCTTTTCCTTCCCCTGCTTCTTTCCCTTCCTCCTATTTTTCTTCTTCCATCCCTTCTGTCATCCTAATCTTGGAACTTCTTCCACCTCCTCTTCCTCCTACTCTTCTTCCTGCTCTCTTTTCTGTTTCTCCCTCAGGTGACCAGCCTGGAGGAGCAGCTGATGCAGCTGAGGGCCGACCTGGAGCGGCAGGGCCACGAGTACCAGATGCTGCTGGACATCAAGACCAGGCTGGAGATGGAGATCGCCGAGTACAGGAGGCTGCTGGACGGAGAGGGGAGCGTCAGGTGAGACAGAGTTTCCTCTCTGTGATGTGGCAGCCTCACAGCTGCATGCTGCCACCTGAGCTTCAGTGCCCAGACCTCACATTCAGCGCACACACGGCAACAATCTGCAGAAAGATTAGACCAATATAAAGGGTTGAAAGTGAAGGTTCCTTCCTGACCTTAGCGACATAAAAACTATCAAACCTGCAATGAATTTTACTCTCTTTGCAAATTGTATATACTCATTTCAATTTGTTCCTGAATAACTAATTAGTAGATATTCATTCAAAAGTAATCTTTGTCATTAGCCTGGGTTTCAGTGGTGTTTTTTTGCATGCCACAAGGGTGTAAATGCTGTTTGAGACGCTCACAACAATACTGAGAAACTAGTTTTCTGGCATGAAAATGAAATGCTTGAAATGCATTGAATATTGGCATGAAATGTGATACAAAACCAGCAACATCAGCCCTCAAAAACCCATATCAGCCAATCTTGTCAGCAGGTGCACATATTAGTATCACTATGTGTTAGGTTGTGTTTGCAGTTTTTATTTAATACTGACTCACACTTCACTGTTGCACTGATGTATTGAGATGTGAAAGTGAAAACACAATTTTTTTTCTCTTCCCTCAGCATGTCCACCACCAGCAGCTCCAGCACAACCCGCAAAGTGGTGACCATCGTGGAGGAGATGGTGGACGGCCAGGTGGTCAGCTCCTCCCAAGAGGTCATCAACCAGACCCTGTGAGATCCTGCAGGAGGGTGCTCCTCTCAACACTGTCAAACTGCTGATAACCTGACACCAACAACTCTCACAGCGAGAAAACAAAAAGCCAAATAAAAGTTTTCTGCAGTGTTGAAACTTAAAACGTTTATTGTGTCTTTTGTCCAAATGCTGTGGAAAAACTCACAGCAGCACAACGAAGTCCTCATGACTCGGTTTCACTGCTGGAGACTTGGAGGCGAGGAGTGTGTGCTACATCGCAAAAAAAAAAAAAAAGAAAAAAAAAAAGATAAACCTGTTTATTATGCACCACTAATATTATACCACTAACTTCACAACACACACTCCCCCAAACTACAGCCGAAATAAAATACAAAATTACCAGAAGATTCACACAAAAAAGAGACAAAATATAAGGAAACAATATATTTTTGAAAATGACAAGGTTACTGTATTTGTAATTATTAAGATTTCATATTTACAGGTCAGATCAGGAATGTTGAATCAGATTTCTTGATGCAAGATGCCTTAATACTGAACACAAATCAAAATATATAAATAAAATGCCAAAGTAATTGATATCAGGGTCTCTACAGGGCAAAAATCACTTCAAACAGGGGTGGCAGCTTATTAAGTTAAGTTAACCCTCCTATTATGTTTGGGGTCAATTTGAACCCATTCAATGTTTAATGTCTCTAAATAAACGATTAACATCATTTTTTTTGCTTCCTATTTAATGAGTGTTCCTAATGTAATGGGCACTACCGGGTAAACATGAAATTCACATGATGTTTTCAATGTCCTGTACACACTTTGTAACGCATTGGTTATAAATAACAAAAATCTGTACTTAGAAATAATATGAAGCCATTAAAACACCAAAAATTAATATTTCTTTCCAATCTTAGGTCAATCAGTGAGATTTTATGGTGATTTGCATATTTTTCAATAGTCGCGTAATAGGAATACTGGATGTATAAGTGGGGGTGGGGGGAGTTATGTTTTATTTAAAGGGCTATTTAGGTCATCAACAAAGAAACATAAAGTACCTGACACATAAACTTTGATAACAATTTTAGTTATAATAATTTTGTGGAGGTTTAAACTGCTGAGGTCAAATTGAGCCCAAACATAAAAGATGTTAATAAATTTGAACATAACAGGAGGGTTAAGTCTGAACTCCCCCTGGACTGTAATAGATGCAGCAGCATCATCAAAAAGGATTTTTATACCTGACTGTCAAATCAGAGCAGAGGATGCTGCAGATATAAAAAGGGGTAGCCTTGCACAACTTGTGTTCTCACTCTGTTTGCATGTGCAGAGCTGCGTCTGAGGGGCTGGTTGCACTGCAGCTCGACGTGCAGCTCGACGTGCAGCTCGACGTGCACACGTTTGTTCCACCGTCTTCACTCAGAGCGAGGAGTTAAGAGAAGCCGGGGCGGAGACGGATGTTTTCTGCAATCCTCAAATTACACCGACATTTTTTATTTGCCTTCAAACCAGCTTTTCATCTTTACCCTGCGGGGGCGAGATCACTTCACACACTATCACACACACACACATATAGGCACTAATAAGCACCCTGCATTTGTTGCTCTGAAAGCCCTGGTCTTCATGATGACTGAACACGGCTTGTCAGACTTTAGAGTCTTTTATTTGTGTCCTCAGCTCAGTGTTACTGGCTGTGGCCTACTAACTCTTTTTTTTTTTTAAAGTCACATCTCTGTTTGAAAAGTTTGCTCAGTGCAGCACTTCCCACTGCTGGTAAAAGTGAAACACATACACACAGAGAATGCAGGTAGGACAAGATGTGCATTTCCTGCACAGAAAACACACAGATCTGGATTTTTATCTTCAGTGCTGTCATAGTTTGACATATTTAAACACAAACCGCTCCGAGGCTGCTCCATATTTTCCCCAGGTCAGATGCTCTTGGGTAAAGTCTGCTTTAGTGCATGAAGACTCCAATAAGTGAGGTGCAAAACAAATAAATAAATAAAAAGGTCAAACTGTGCTTGAGGTGCACACTAAGTAAATCTGGACCTGTGTCTAATCAGCAGTTGCTAGCAGGCTGAGCCCTCATGAATCGCCACACCTACATTTTTTAAAAGTACATGGCGTTTCTGAGGATCCAGGCTGCTAGGAAGAGCCTGATTACGCTCCACATTTCCAAACTTGGGATCAGATTTATTCAATGTGCACTTCAAGCACAATTTGTCCTTGATTTCTTTTTTATGCACCTTGGATTCACTTTGATCACCACTCTTGGGCCACCTGGCCTGAACCCACTGAATTAGAGCGGGGATCATCAGGTCAGCTCTACAGTAAATGCGGCTAAATATGTTTTAAATATTTGCAGGTATGATGAGGTGCAGTGAATGAAAATGTACACTTACTGCACACTGCACAAATGCAGATAGATCAGAAAAATATATACACACAAAATCAGATCACAAAAACCTTTTTTTTTTTTTTTTTTTTTTTACACTAGGGTTCACTTAGAGGAAAGAAAGGCAACCAGAGAGGGAGGAAAGTGATTTGAATGAAACATTTTTTTCTGAAATATTTATTCGACCTGTCCACGGTGTTCCCAGTGATTGCTGGGACAGGCTCCAGCACCCGCAGCATCCCTAATTAGGAAAAACAGTTTGGAAAATGAATGAATGAAGGATGAATGAATGATTTATCCAACATGAGGAGATTCGGGGGGGGCAGGGCAGGATCCTGCAGTGGTGGAGCACAAGAATGAATCAGAGCTGGAATGACAACACAAACACAAAACGTATACAACAACAATAATAATAATGATAATACATTTTATTTATGGAGCACTTTTCAAGCAATAAGCCCAAAGTCCAAAGTACAGTTGCAAGAGCTAAACTTATGCATATACACACAAGTTGAAAAACATAAGCAACCTTAGGGACAACTGCAAGGGTTAATAAAATTTTTTAAAAAGACATAAAAACGATACTGTTAATTGTTAAGGAAAGCCATTTCGCAGAAGTGAGTTTTAAGACGAGATTTAAAAGCAGCGACAGAATCAGCTGACCTGACGCTCGGTGGAAGGCCGAGCCAGAGCCGAGGAGACAGACAGAGATTCTGATTGGCTCTCTAGATGTCTCACAGACAGATGAGCTGACAAGTCTCCTGAAAACAAACAGAAAAAAATATGAATGAACCCAGAGGACTCTGATAGGAAACAGAGAGCCAGTGTAAAACAGGACAGCCTCTGTTTGGCCAGTGTGGATGACGGACAAAAACTGGTGAGTGAGACAGAGACGACGGGTCAGGTTGTCTTCCTGCTCAGACTTTAAACTTCATTTTCCTTCTGTCTCTGTCAAAGTTAGAGTCCATGTGAGGTGAGGCGTCACAGACGTCCCGGCCCACAGCCAAGACCAGAGTTTAATCACATCCGGCCTAATTAAAGACCAGGAGCCTGTTGCTTTATGGCACTGGGACAGAGATTCCAGTGAACAATATTCTGTCATTCATCTTCCAGTGAAGGCTGTAATAAAATTCCCCTCGTTTATAGCCGTACAAAGCACCACCTCACGAACCCCCGCTCTGCTGTGGCTTGTTGCTTCAACACAGTCCAATGGGACAAATGTCCAATTTGAAAGCAGGAAGCTCACAGCACAGTCAAATGTGACAATGAACTGCAGTCACTGTGGTCAGAAAAAAAAAATCTGAGATTATGAAGTCACAATTTGTGGATTTTTCTCTTTTTTTTCCTCATAAATTTATGATTTAAATCTTGGAAATTCTGCATTTTTTTCTCGGAATATCACCACCCCTCCCCCAGCTCCATAATTTTTCCCTTCTACAATGGGGGGTCGTCAGTTGTATAAGAGTATAAGAAAGATAAGCATAAGAAAGAGTGTTTTTTTTTTCTCATAAATTTATTACTTAAATCTCAGAGAATATCAGGGGTTTTTTGGGGGGGGGGGTTGTAAATCTACAACTTTAATCTCAGAAATTCTGATTTTTTTTTCAGAATATTACCCCCCTACCCTGGTTCCATATATTTTTTTTTTCTCCCTACAGCAACCATTGTGCACTGCCAAAGTCAAATATGTCTAAAAATTACCTACGCAAAAATGTTAAGGTTCTCAATATTCATGGGTGATATGATGTGAGTTGAAAAATACCAAACTGTTTCTTAAAGACTGCAACCTGACCAACAGCCTGTTTATTCATACACTCACCTAAAGGATTATTAGGGACACCATACTCACACCGTGTTTGACCCCCTTTCGCCTTCAGAACTGCCTTAATTCTTCGTGGCATTGATGCAACAAGGTGCTGGAAGCATTCTTTAGAAATGTTGGCCCATATTGATAGGACAGCATCTTGCAGTTGATGGAGATTTGTGGGATGCACATCCAGGGCACGAAGTTCCCGTTCCACCACATCCCAAAGATGTTCTATTGGGTTGAGATCTGGTGACTGTGGGGGCCATTTTAGTACAGTGAACTCATTGTCATGTTCAAGAAACCAATTTGAAATGATTTGAGCTTTGTGACATGGTGCATTATCCTGCTGGGAGTAGCCATCAGAGGATGGGTACATGGTGGTCATAAAGGCATGGACATGGTCAGAAACAATGCTCAGGTAGG
>OMLB01057690.1:0-12633 GCA_900302555.1 Myripristis jacobus
AATAGCTCTGAGACACACAAGGTAGACATGTGGCCACAGGCCTGGGAAGGCATGAACACAAACACACACACATACACACACACACACACACACACACACACACACACACACACACACACACACACACACACACACACACACACACACACAAACGTGCACACAGAAATTAACACACCTCTGCAAATCACCTGATACACTCTCTCTGTCCAGCTTATTTCTCACTTGGTGTAATCGCCTGCTCTAAGTGTGAATGTGCATCAGTATGATTGTGTGTGTGTGTGTGTGTGTGTGTGTGTGTGTGTCACTAATGTCAGCAGTGACCCCTTGTTGTTCTAGCCAGCTCATTCAGCTAAAATTAGCCAAGCACTAGTGTGGAATCCCATACCACGCGTTAGTTGGTAGTAAGACAAAAAAATGATGGGGCAGAGTTTAGTCTGTTGTCACTCGACTGCGTCTTTTCCATCTGGGCTTTTACTGAAACTCTGCTGCAAGTCGCTTCATGATGATGTTGTCTTCTTGATTTCGCCGACACCTTTGGCAAGAAGTGGTCTTTGCTTTGCTGTTTTGCACTCATAAGGCAGATAATAAGGCAGATAATAAGTGTAGACTGAGTGTAGACTGTGACAAATAAACAACACCAAAACCTAGCAGTGCAAAAGAAAAAGAGACACAGCTGCATCTCTGCTCCGTCCCTTATGATCTTGAGGTTCTTTTCATGTTTGGAGGTTAACACTGATGCTCCCTTTTGGCTTGCTAGAAGGTCACTTTTCCTGTTTGGCGCACTTGTCTTCATCTGAATGATTGATCTGTTCCCTTTTTCAGTCGATGATGTTTGAACTTCTGTAAGTCCTGCTCTTTTCTCTGTTCAGCCGTGGTGGCTGCTCATGCTAACTTCTCACTTCTCCCGCTTATTCCACACAAACCCACTGCTGCTGCTTCAGAGGTGAATTATTACTCATTTATCTCACTGAGTGCTTACATAATGTACACACCAGAGCTGCACCCACACATAGACACAGGCAGGCATATACCCAAATACTATAAGTCATTTCAGGTGATCTACAGATTCATGCCACAGCACTGTGGTAAGTAGGAGTGAGAAGTAGCAGCGGCTAGACAAGGCGAGCCTGTTTGAATGGGGACAAATGGATGCCCAATATAGACATACTATGCTCAGTTATATTTGTCAGCATTTGTTTTGACCTGCATTAAGGAGCAGATGGGCGATGTGCACCACATGGGGCAAGACAGTGGAAGAGTTAAACAAATCGTGGGTTAAGTATACAAAAGTGAATTTAGCATACCCTTTTCACAAATTAGTGCTACTTTAAGGGTTTTATGAAAAGACAAAGACAATATGTCTGGATTTTAAACAAAATCATACACAAAAGCAGGCACTGGAGAGACTACCTTACAGTTCATAAAGTAATTATGTCTTACCAACCAGTAATTATGTTTACCAACAAGTGTAAGGGATTTCAGCATCCTATAGGCACTGGACATACTATTTATGCATAGCATTTACATATGAGTGGTAACAAAAGGCACAAGAGACAAAAAATGGCAAGCACTGACGGCAATTTTTACTCTCCAGCCTATAATTACCTTGAATTTGAAATGCATAAGGAAAAAGCATTCAGATACAAGCAAATGAGATTAATTTCCATTGCTAGAATATGTGGAATATATAAGATATAAGAGCCCCTCTGGGATGTAGAATAAGTTATATAACTTTGTGACTACACTTTGTCATACAGTTTATCCATTTGTAGTAATGTCACAAAATACCATTTCTATTTGTTCAAGGTGACCTGGGAGCTTTCCCCTGTCTGCTCACTACCTGTTACAGGTTCTCTGCTGTTCTCTCAGCCCCTGCCTCTTTCGAGGAGTCTCTCTAATGAGGTGGTATGTCTCTGAAGTCCAGTGGACAGCGACAGCACTTTGGACAGCCTCGAGGTTTGGAGGGAAGGTTTCAAGCATCAGGCAAGTGCATGCACACTAACACACAGACACCATGGTGTCATCGCATGCATGAAGACCCACTTAAACCACATGTGACACCATGCACAACCCAACATGTCGCACAACCCCACATTACCACAACTACTGCAATTAGATTGTCATTAACTGACAATGGCATGTGTGTATGTGCATGTAAACATGTTTGCACAATGGCACATGTCCAAATGCGTTTGTGTGTGTGTGTGTGTGTGTGTGTGTGTGTGTGTGTGTGTGTGTGTGTGAGGGTGTATGCAAATGCAAATACAAGTTACAGTATCGGTAATGACATCTTAGTCACATGGCCCCATGCCATATCATCTCTGCTAATGTAAACATTAACTCCACATGAAGCAGCATGCACTCCAGTCCAGTGTTAATAGATGAAAGCATGCATGAACAGATTATTATGGGGTTTATAAAGCCATGTCAAGTCTACTGTGAAAGGAGAAAAGGGTGTCAAAGCACTATTTTTTAATTTGCTTCAACATGAAATTGTACTTTATATTGTGAAGTCAAACGCTGAATGATGTAGCTGTGGTGGAAGACTCCCAGCATACATCTGTCCTGAATTAATAGTACCATCATATTCATGGTGTCATAATGTCTAAGCATGCAAGAGGTCTCCCATCATGCATCTTACTCTGCATTATGACACTGGCTTGCACTGTCCCCATTTTTCCCCATTTGGAATTTTACTATTAGTGATAACTGCATAATTATTACAGAACACAGAGTGATGGGAGTCTCCTAGATAAATAAACAGCATTATAGTATTATGTCATGGCCGTTGATTCTAAATGTTTCAACTAAATCGATTGTTACTATGGCGATGCTACGATGCCAGCTAAAGCCACAAAATGGATTAAAATATATACAGTCTTCGATTTTAATCCAGATTGGGTTTTGCAGTCAGGAACTTAATTCCCATAGTTGAAATGATGGGAGAGTCGATATGAAGTTGACTCAAAAAGCTTTTAAGCTCACTGACTGGTTGTTTCTTGAGGCAGTGCACTGTAAGACTTGTGGTTGACTTATCTCCTAAAGTTATGTACATATTATTGGACCTTTGGCTTCTTTGCAATTAACTTATTATTACTGATTATTTCAGTGCAGTTGCTATTTGTTTGCACTAACAGTTCAAGGGAAGGAAGAGGTTCATGCCCATTCATGAGCTGAAAATGCTTGGATGGCCACAGTGGCGTAACATTTGGAAGATGAATGGGATTTTTACTTCCAGAATCCTGGCAGTGCCATATAACTCCACCAACTCGCAATATTCCCTCATACATATTGGAAAGCTAAGAGGGAAACTTATTACAACACAAAACTTAAGTCACTCAAAGTCACTCAAACAAATGGAGCACTCCATACATCCGTGTTAAAAGCAAAAATATAAGCGATTCAGTAACACTTTACAATAACAGTGCAACAATTAACGTTAGTTAATGCCGCAATGGTTAATTAACTGTTAGTTAATGATTATTATGGCATTTACTTATGTTAGTAATATCTACAATAACACTTAAATAACATATAAATTAATACCTTAGCATGAACAGCATTAGTAAATGATTCTTAGACACATTAGTTAACTGTTACTTCATGTTCATTACCTGTTACTTGATGTTTATTATGGCATTAACTAACGTTAATTGTTGTACTGTTATTGTAAAGTGTTACCAGCGATTCCTCTTGGAAATAGAAACAACACAGCAGCAGAGCTTTGCTGCATTCAGTGAACGTGGGATTTCTTAAACAGCTCCACTGTACATGTCTGTCTATTTATAACTGTAATTCTCGTGGAGGTGTAGCTTGTGTCTGCAGCCCGCTCTGCTGCGCTGTGTGAATATGTGCAGTATGGAGTCGCAGCATGCTAATCGGCTGGCACTAAAACACTGTATTCTTCTGGTGCAGGGACATTTTCTCACTATAATTAACAGCGTGAGCTCGTTGGCGTGTGTGTCGTTGCTGTCCCTCGCTCACTCCGTCCCCGTCTTCTCTCCTTTTCTCTCTCCCCATAATTAGTGATGTTTATGCCTGTTTGCTCCTCTCATCAGACTTGTGTCTCCTCTGCTGTCTGCATCGTATCCTCTTCCTCTCTCTCATCTTGTTTCTCCCCGGTCTCTCTGGACAGTGCTAATACTCTGGCAGAGTGTCAGGGCACACAGGGCAAACCTGCAAACCTGGTGCTGGAGCCAAGCGGGCCGCACCTCCACGGACCGCAGTGCACTCTCATTACCATTACCGGGATATCATCTCTCCATTTCGTTTTTTTTCCCCCTCTCTCTTGCTTGAATAACGAAATCTGCCTGTTTCTCACCATAATGCATGGTTCTGGGTTTTTTTTTTTTTTGTCCTTACCTATTCCAAATCCCATTATTTCCACCTCCATCGCTCAGTCTCACTTATCCTTCTTACAGAATGAGAGAGAGTGAGGGGGTGGGGTGGTGGGTTACATGTAGCCCAGAGAGCCAGAGGCTTTGCTGAGTCGGCAAAACAAGACACCATGTGTTTTTCAAGAGGCGACAGATGGTGAAGGAGAGGAGGAGGAGAGAGGGAGAGGGAGTGGGAGGAAAGGGGCTGAAAGTTTGGGGCGTGACAGTCAAATGGTTAACGAAAAGGCACGCACACACACACACACACACACACAGAAGTCCTACCCTAAATAGAGAGATTAGATGGCAGCTAGAATATGAGCTCACAAAAACTCAGCTGTTGTAGCTTCACACTGCCGAGCCCAAAGAGCAATCTGTGCTTATAAGTCTACGGTTGATTACTGAGGCCAAACTAAACCGTGTCAGTGCTAAGTCGGACCACTCTGGTCTAGTCAAGCATGTAACAAATTTGTGTCCAGAGGTAAACAAAGCAAAAAACCACACAAAACTATGTTAAAGTGACAGTCGTTATTGTTTTCTCGTAGCTTCTTTGAGACTGTACCTGCAATTAAGAGGTATCCAGATAAACTTGTCTTAATCTGAAAGATGTAATTTGTTTTGGCAGCATCTTTGGTGTTGATTATTGCTGTGTTGCCTTGAAACTGGATGTCAAACTCATCAGTGGTAAATCAAACAGTGGATCCTGCAGACTGTCATCTTTTTCCTTGGATTTTGGATTTCTGTGGCTCTTTTTGGTCAAGTTCTTCTTGTTCTATTTTTATAAATGTACTCCAATCTGTTTTTGTGCCACTGGAAAAGTAAAATGCAATAATTCCTGTGTGCCAGAGGAACTTATAGTCAGTGGGTGCATCTGGGAATACATACATCTGGGCATATACTGTATGTGGGAACAGCAGGTGTACAAACTTGATATGGGTTGAATCACACATTGCATTACCAGTTGGCACTAGGGTGAAAATGCTGTACATTATTAGGTTTAGTTGAGTTTGAATTCGATCAAAATCAGTCAAAGCTCCTGATCACATTTGAGGAAATTCATTTCGGTTTAGATTTCGTACCCATTTCTGTCTTCCATCTTTCTGTACGGGCCGCACGGCAGAAATTTCACAATGAAACATTTTTCCCTCTCTAGATGTGAAACTGAGGCCAAAGCCTGTGAAAATGTATCCATGAATCAATGTTATCTTTCAACTGGGCAGAACAATGCTGCAGTATATGAATGGTATTCATCACAGTCACTGGAATAAGGATTTAAAAAAAAAAGAAGCTCTTATGTACCCTTCAACTTTCCCAGAGGCTGTTTAAGTCTTTTAATGCCAGTGAGCTGTAATGATTCCTGGGATGATGGAGAGTGGACGGCTGAGCTCACCTGGGGCCCTGATGGCCTCATGTGATACTGACACTAAATACATACACCACACACACACACACCACACACACACACACACTGCAGAGGAGCACCCTGAGGCGTGTGTCTAGCTCCAAGAGGGGTCAGGGGTCACCAAACACACACACACATACACACAAACCGCAGTTTACTTCCCCATGGGTCCCAGCTGGGAAATAAGGGTGATAAACTAAAGGGGAAGTAGTGATAAAACTGTCTGTGGGAGGCGTGTGTGTGTGTGTGTGTGTGTGTGTGTGTGTGTGTGTGTGTGTGTGCATGTGTGTGTGTGCATGTGTGTGTGTGTGTGCGTGATGAAGTGCGAGCGGGGCTAGTGAGCAGTCCTGTGAGATTCAGAGCAGAACGGAGGTACAGAAGAGAACAGGCCGTCCTGAAGAGCCACACACACACACACACGCACGCACACGCAGAGCTATTAGGACTTGCTCCCCTGCCCCCAGAGTGTCCAAAGCGGTGCCTGATGGACCATCCATCAGCAGGCCTGTTGCTGTCTGGTCTGCAGGCAGTGACACAGACAGGCCCGGACAGTCGCGGTGCAGCACCACAGGCTGGACGCTGTCAGCAGAGATGGAGGATAAAAACAAAGAGCCTGGCAACATCTACCTGACATCCACGTCCATCCACTCTATTTTTGCTGCGGTGGACCTGTCATCGCGAGCTAACTTTAGCAGCACCCTGCGAAATTGATGGTTAAAATTAGACAGCATAATTTTTTTTTAGGAGTAGGGGATCAGGAGTGCTGCACCGGGTCAGACATAAAGAGAAAACGATGGCGGTGAAAGGAAATGTGGAAAAACAATCAGGCGCTCTTGCAGGAAGAGGGCAAACAAAGACAATAAAAACAACCATTCATCTGTTTTATGAATGAAATCCATTTGTGAAGAGCATTTCAGCCACATCATCTCCATTATTAACCGTGATGAAGACGATGTTATCAAAGCACGCTAATTATTGTCTTGTGCTGAATAAAGGATTTTTACTTTTTGTCACAGTCAGAATGCCTCAGATTATTGGACTATTTTTCAGATGGATTTCATTCATAATACAGTTCAGCAGTCATTTTTATTGTCTATTTTTTTCTCTACTGTGAATATCTTTGGTGAAACTTGACTATCTTGGAACTCATCGGCTATTGGTGATGATGTTACCCCCAGAGGCTAAAGGCTATGGGGATTTGCTAACTTGCCCCCAGTAGGGATATCACAGTCAAGTCGATGCCAGTAGTTCAACAATACAGCGGTACCTGTTTATCTATGGCACTGTGGGTACCGCATGTATTTATTTAGATTTAGTATTTATTTAGATGCAGCCTTCAGCGTGCCGTATCATATTGGTCCAAAACCAAGGGGAGCAGTATACATATGATTTACGCTTGTTCAAATGTGTGCCGAAGGAGAGACAAACACACGTGAAAGATGGAGCGGCCGCTCTGCCCTGCTTGTTCAAAAGAAGCGCAGCAAGAGTCGTGCATGGAGGGATTTTGCATTCGAGGCGGATGCTCGTAAAACAAAATATACAAGCGGTGCTATCAAAGTCTCCCGTTAAACCATTGTTTCTTTGTCTGATCATTTATAAGCCCTCGTATTAATTACATATTTTTCTCATGTCTCCGCTGGGTACTGCAATTGAAATTCTGTGTGATCTAAAAAGGTGTTATTTAAGTACAGCTGACTTATTGTTTGTTTTAAATACTTGAGGGCTTAAATACTTGAATATTCAATAGATGTTAATAAAGGAGTGTAAGTTATATATTTATTTCTTTTTCCTGGTCTGTTGCTCTCTGGTCTGGGGGCAACAGACAATTTTTGGGGTTGTCTGGTGTAGCTGGAAACAAGCCAGAAACTGTTTCAATTAGACAAGTCGAATGTGTCTTCACAGAAAGCACAAACATCAATACTTTTTGCAGGTGTTTTAGGTTCAGGTGACATTTCGGCTAATTCCCTCTGTCTCTTTCGCTCCCCACACAGACTGTTTGCCTTCATAAAACCGCTCCGATCGTTTCCGATAAATCTTATCCCTCGCCTATTCTATTCATCTATTCGCCTATTCTCTCACCTATACATACACACACACACACACACACACACACACACACACACACACACACGTACATACATACATACATACATACATAGGCTCCACTGTCTTTGAATGAACTTTAATTACTCAGCATGCAAGATAGAGCCTTAAATATTTGGTTCATTCTCAATTAATTCCTTATCCATGATATATGAAGGTCATAACTCAGTGCAACAAGAAAAATGGGCAATAGCTCATTAGCATAGGAAATTAATCAGGTCTGGAAAATTTGGAAATGCGACTTAATTAATGCGTACAACATGTTGAGCTTTCAAAGTACAATGAGATGATGAGAAAATGGTTGTTATACATGCTGGCAAACCTGCCTGACTATGTCGCCTCGGTATTTTACATATGCACATTGTGGCCACTATGAGAAAATTTCAATTTAAAACACATTAACGCTATTTAAACATTGGTGTGATGATTTACATTCAGCACCAGAAACGCAATGTGCATCATCAATTCCTGAATATTCCTTTAAGAGCAAGGCCACGGTTTTCATTTCTCATTTCTGAATTTGGACGGGGGAAAAAATCCTTGGCTGACCCTGAACCCTGAACCTCACCCGTGATAAAGTCGTCCATCCCCTCCTGGGAAATCAGTGATTTGATATAATTGGATAGGAAACAGTTGTGTGGAGAAACACAAGCTTACACCTGTCCAGTCAAATAAAGATCTGAGTCTGGGGAAATAGGGGAGGCTCGGAGGAGGGAGAGGATGTCTTTTTGGAAAGTGCGGACACTGTCAGCACCAGATGCCAGCGACGGATTACAGCTGGCATTACGGGGATAGAGAACATGAACTGCAGATAGGAAAAGGAGCGAAACACACACCACTTCACCTAAAGAGAATTTTGGTTTGGTTTCAGTCCAAAAAGTAAAATCCATCCGGCTCATCAAGTCCCTTGGTAAATATTTTTGCCTTCTCTTGTATCTGCAGCACAAGACAATTATCTAACAATGGCTTGAAAAAAAAAAGATAATATGAAAGGATGTTGCAGACTAACTTCCACAGAACGGCCGTAAAGATGTGGAAAATCAAATCAAACGCTGAAAAGAGTATGAGAGAAGAAAGGAGGGTCGACAGGGAGCGAGGAGATGAGAGGCATAAAGCAAACAGGGGAGCAGCAGAGGGAGAGGGCAAGTGAGCGAGCAGGAGCGGCGGAGTCAGAGAGGAGCAATGAGACAATCGTGAAGCGGTGTGAGGGTGATGATGAATAGGAGATATAGCCATCCCCTTGTGAGCGCTGATTGCAGTGTCAAATCTGCGGCGGTCCTTTGTTAATCACCCAGCAAACCGGCCCAGGCCGTCCCTCTGCTCGGCGCTGTCATGTCACCCGACAATTAAATTCACACTCGCCAGGCTATTTGGTGCAAGACTGTTTTTCCTGTTTGCTTGTGATCTGCTGTAAGAATGGTCTTTGCTGACACTCCCTCTCTCTTACACAAACAAAAATGAACAGATGCCCAGGAATATATCCTCTGGCAGATATTTGTTACTGATCACTGCAGTCAAACCCTTGTGAATGGGTCAAAATACAGCGGTGTGATGGCCAAATGGATCGTTATTCTCCATTTCCTGAAAATTGACTTTGCTTTGATATATAATGTCAGATGTGACAGACAAATAATAATATAGGCGTGCACGTGCGCACAGCCACGCCTCGAATTCAATCACTCCATCATTTCTGTCTGCTGTATGAGTCAGTGTTTCCCTCTTTTCCTCTCTTCTCTGCCTCTTTGTTTTCCGTCTTTCTTCCGGGGCCAAAATGTCACGCATTACATCAGAAAGGTAAATCAATTTCCTGCTTCCTCTGTTTGCTTGGTTGACTGGGATGTGGGTTGACAGGTGGCTAACTTTCAGTCTCACACACAGCTTGAGAGTCAGAAATCCAGGGGGCATAAAGAAGAAGAATAGAGTGAACAAACTAAATTATGGAGAAAAAAGGGGGGGAGGGAGTCAGCATGAAGTGCACTGGATGAGGAGCCGCTCATTCTGCACCTGGTGGATAAAACAGAGCTAATGGGCATACATTTTCGACAGTGCCCTCCTTTAAAGGGATGGTAAACTAAAATATGTCATTTTTAATCACAACATTTGTATTATCATTACTGGGTGTTGAAAACATCATGAAAAGTCTGTTCAGTTGCTTGCCATCCCTTAAAAAAAATACCATAATTTAAAAAAAAAAATAAACTTTTCAGGTGTCATTTTAATACAATGGCAGCTCTCTCATTTTAGAAATAGTTTGCTGTTGCATGCCGTGATTTCATCGGAAGCAGGTATGAACTGGCATTATGGATCAACACAAGTTATTCCAACTCAGTGACTCACAGGGCACTTTGCTGTTAGCCACGATGTACAGACCGAGCAGACAAGGACAGGCTTAGGCCACATCCGCCGGTTGCTCATATGGAGATGAATTATTCTTTTGAAAATAAATTGGGTTTGAGCTAAGCTCTGGCGGAGCGAGACAAGGCCTTGTTCCCTGTCTGTGACGCAGAGAGTGGAAGCACTGAGAGAGAGAGAGAAAGCGCGTGTGTGTGTGTGTGTGTGTGATTGTACAGGTATATGAAGCCCATAGCTGAGCAGGCATCAACTACAGCTTTAATATAGATTTTGCAGGAGTCATTTATGACGGATGACAAGAGCCCTGATATGTGTGTGAATGAGAGAGAAGAGGTCAGCAGACACACAAAGAGACAGAAATAGTAGGATAGGAGGACAGAGACACACACAAAAAAAATGTAGTTGCTTTGCATCATAAGGTTTCTGTTGTTTTCCCCCCAGATCTTTAGAGCTGAAAAACCGAGCCACTGAAGCAGAGGATGGACAAGAAAATCAGCTCTTTACCGTCGCTCCACAGCTTCCATAGGCACTGTGGGTGAGCCCTACCTGAAAGGGTCGCAGAGAGGGCGCACACAGATATGCACTCACGTTCTCACCCTCTTTTGCCCTGTCTCGCTCTGTCGTCCACACAAACACACTATTGCCTCCAGAGGTCAGACACTCTCAAAGCACAATCTTTCTTTCAGAGCCTCCCACTCCCCTCTCTGGCTCTCTGACTCCCCTCTTTGTCCTTTTCCCCCGCTCTCATTTTCCTCCCCATGCTCATTTTTTCCCACGAGAATCTGTCTCTATTTCTCTTTCTCTGCCTTTATCAGTCCTTCTGAAGCCCTCGCCCCCTTCCCCCACCGTCTCCACTCTGTCCTCTCTTTTCATATGTTAAGAGCCGCTCTCCTGTGCGGGCGCTTATTCTCCTCCCTGCATTGCTCAAATCGCAGTGAGGGATCGGGATCTGGCTCCCCTGGTCTATTATCATCACCTTGCTCGCTCTCCTTTCTCTGAGTCTCTCTCTCTCTCTCTCTCTCTCTCTCTCTCTCTCTCTCTCTCTCTTACCTCCTTCCTTCCCTCCTGAGGTTCTCCATCATTCATCACCTCACCTGTTCCTCTCCTCCTGTTTCCTTTCCTTTCCTTTCCTTTTCCTTTTCCTTTTCCTTTTCCTTTCCTTTCCTTTCCTTTCCTTTCCTTTCCTTTCCTTTCCTTCTATCCCTCCTTCTCTGTCAATTTAGTTTAATTTAATGAATTCTATTGGCATGGAGTACAATTTGGCAGAAATTGCCAAAGCTTTGGTTGTAATCAATAAAGATAACATAAATGATTCTAATGATTCAATCAAATTAGGGAGAAGAATAAAGTAATAGACCAGAAATGAATAATAGAGTAAAGGCAGTTAAATATTAATTAAAAGAAAACTGTTGTACACTGATATAGGAAATTGAAGCAGTATTAACTTGCATGACACTCACTTACCGATATTCGTAATTTATTCTCTCCCATTTTTCTAATATTAACTCCCTAATTTATCCACTGCAATTCCCTTTCCCTTGCCCTTTTATCTTCACCCTCATCTCTCCTCCACTTTCCTCTCACCCGCTTTCTTTCAGACGCAAAGGAGACAGAGTGTAATTTGCCGCCAGCTTATGTCAAGTGTTTGTATCCAAAACAGGCGCGGCAGCAGCAGTCGCTGTAGCAGTAGCCGTAGCAGCGCATCAGTCACAACAGCCTCTCACTTGGTTTCCAACGGCAACACTGCCAGGCTTAGTTCGTTTGGCAAACACTCACAGAGACACGAGAGATTAAGACAAACAACACAAAACACACACACACACACACACACACTGATGTCAGACGCTCGTTCCAAAACAAGTGTGTGTAAAGTCAAAGGTCCTCGCCGACACATTTAAAAACTGAACTGAAAACAGATAGATGAGTGCATGGTGATATATGATACAGTATTACCATCCAAGAGTAAGGATATATTAACATCCAGCACTATCATAACACTTCCCAACATTGATATACATATATCAAAACGATATCCTGCCTCCTCTCCCCAAGTCATTTTCCTCACCACTACATGTCATCATGCTTTTGAGTAATGAGCTCAACACTGTGAGATCTGCTTTGTGTTGAGCAACACTGGAATATGGAAGACTATTGTGGGATCAGTTGGCAGGATCAGTCTCTGTATATTTTCATCCTCAAAGGAAGTCACTGAAGGCAGTAGAGATAAAAAAAAAAAAAATCCAGACTACAAGAAGAGGTACACACACACCTCTGAATCCTCTCACCTCTTATTCTTCTCACCTCCTACTTTCCCTGTGGATATGGATATGCATGTGTGTGTGTGTGTGTGTGTGTGTGTGTGTGTGTGTGTGTGTGTGTGTGCGTGCTTGTTTACCTGAT
>OMLB01057693.1:15725-29144 GCA_900302555.1 Myripristis jacobus
AGGTGCAGCTTCTTCCATGAGGCTGTGAGGCTCATGAACTCTGGGCTATGAACTGTCCTCTGCACCTCTCCATCACTACTGCACTTTATCCCACATGTTGCAGTTTACACATGATTTGTTATATGTTTTATTTATTATTTATTATCATTATATTTTAACTCAGTGGTTTTTAGGTTACTATTATCTATCTATTATTCACTGGTCCTGGGAGACACTTTTTGTTCTTCCATGTTTTTTAACATGTTTGAATGACATTAAAAATATCTGAATCTGAATATGTGTGTGTATTCATTTCACAAATATCTCTTCTGTGTGTGAGCTAAAAGTTTAGATACATGAAAACAACGTTGATCACTTTAAGTCACATAGAACCACTACTCAAGTGCTAATATACTTGTTGAAATAACTTAAAAAGATGGAACTGTTGCCTGCTTACTTTAAGCACAGATATAGTGACTAGGACAACTTCAGTGGGAATCAACACCTCAGGAAGAACAAGGAATTTTTTTAGAGGTGCTGGGGATGGGGGGTATGGTGGACAGAAGACCCACAGTGATGACTCTTACATGGCCAGGGGTCATTAAACTGTAAAATAAAATGCATGCATTATTGCTTAATAGTAGTTTTAAAAAAGGACCATAGCAGTAGTTTTGAATATTTGGCCCATTTTCTACAATTTAACCACATTTTATATTGTAACAAACCATTTTTCAAATCATGTGGGGGCACTAAAGATTTCACAACAAATGAATATAGACATTATCGATACAACATTCCACTAAGCCCTCCATCTGCAAACTCAGTGGCTTAAACTCCCTACCAACACAAACCATGACACTCCATCTGACACTCCAGCTACAGGTTAACTAATGCACAGGTACATAAAACACCTCAAAGCCAAAAATGACTTCCCAAAATGAATGAATCAATGAAAATTCTTCAACAGAAGGGACAAAAAAATTAAATTGTAGCTCTAAAATACAGCTGCTTGCTTGTAAAATAATGTAAAAATAATGAATTAATCAAGTCCAACAACTCCAACAAAAACTGAGGATATTGAATATTTATTTAAATGTGCAAGAGCTGAAAAGTTAATAGGCCTACCTTTTCAATTATTTCAAGTATAGCCAATAATGAGAATATCCAGTAGTTTTTAATGAGTACTGTGTTTTGAACTGACTGAGGACACTGGACAAAGATGAGATACACGCTTTTTTTTCTCCATCCCAAAACTAAACCAGCATGTACTAGACCTTGAAACCCCAGTAAAAACCTCCCTGTTATTATTTGATTTCTGGCACCTTGCACATGGCTTTGCACTGTGTTTTTTTGGATTTGATATATTCAGTACTATGTATTACACTCAATTAAGCCTGGCACCAGTTCATTCATGGTACACAGTATATGTATCAAAATTTCTGATGAGAATGATCTAATCAAGACAACACCATCAAGGACTTACATGTGATAAAGAGCTCTACAATGACACAATGTAGAAGCACTGGGAGGATAATTCAGAGACTGATCAGTTAAAAAAAACAAACAAAAAAAACTCCAAGGTTCCTTTCTGTTCTTTGGATTTCAAGCTGTACAGTGGAAAAGTAGTTCCAGAAGTACATGGTACCGAAATGGTAGCAAGTGAAGCACCTTGTCAATGTGTGGTTTACCTGTGCGTCTCCTAGAACGAGGTTCCTGAGGTGTTGGAGATCGGCTGGTGGAGGACAGGGTCTCAGTGATGGGGCTGAGGTTGGGGTTCTTGGAAGCATACTCCCTGGAACCATACAAGGAACGGTCTACCTCCTTATTGCCCCATCGACGCTTCACACTGGAGGTCTATGGAGAGATGTTCAAACATGGTGAGTGTGGTCACACGAATACTACAGGGCTCATCTTAAAAACCAACACTGGTCAATCATTATGTTCCACCTCTAAGAAGATTTGCTTGCACATTTTCTGCATAATGAATCAATAGTACACTGGTTGTCTATTTGACATCATCATCAAGTGACACTGTATGTTTCTTTTTTATTGGTTAAATAAGTTCTTGAGTTTGTGCACCTCATCCACTAAGCCTGGAATAAATCACTCTGCAAGCCATAAGGGAAAGCGACAAACATTGCTGCAAAACACAAGCTGTATATGAATCACTGAATTTGTGGATGCAGATGACGAGAAAGCAAGGGCATGGCTAATTATTAACTCAACAGGAAAGACAGTGTTTCCCATACACAGATTCATCTGCAGCAAAACACCACAACATTGAAACAGCCACCACAAAATAACAAGTTGGTAAACGTATCGATGTGTACTATAGCACTGATTTAAATCTACTGCTGCATCTAAGAGGTCTGCATCATGTTCTCTGTCTGACATCAGAGACTACTGCAATCTCGGCTATGAAAACAAAAGTGAAACTTAAATTTTAACAATTTTCTCCAAACTCTCATGTTAGTAACTTTATGAACAGTAACTTTATGAACAGTAACTTGTGCAACACCCCAGCAGTCACAAAATGGTTGAGTCAACAGCCTGCACTCTTTGTAGACTCAAGGTAGTTGACAGTGTGGACAATGTTTCCGTTTAGTCCCAAAGTGCACTTGTGGTGATGATAAATAGATCTAAGTCATTTCATTTGAATATGATCTCGGCTCTGATTACCCAGGTCAATCAGCTGCCTTTGTTTCCTCTATGGAGAACATCATAATGTGGTCAAATATATGTGCCAACATATTACATCCATACATAGAAGACCTGCCTATACAACAATGTGGTTTGTTAAAAAATGCCTGAGTGTGTTGTCTTCTGATGAACACTTTAGGTATCTTTCCCTACATCACTGTATAACAGCAACCCATACAAATTATATGATGACATTTGACAGCACTCAGTACAATAAAGTATCTATGCTGAATTTAGTATTTATTACTCCCTCCTCTTAAGTAAAGCAAAATAAGTTATAGCCCAGTTGTGCAGCCATTGATTCTTTGGCAGTTTCTAAGAAAGACTTGTCTGCAGCTCCCTTGGTGAAGTGGTGTGAAGAGAAATCAAACGGTGAGACCCGGCTAACTCACCTTCATCTTCCCAGAGGCTGACTTGGCAGCGGAGCGTGTTGACCTCTTCACAGGTTTGCTGTCCTCTGGCCGCTGAGGGAACAGAGAGCTGGCGTCAGGATATATTATATCGACACACATACAACCCCCTCCACCCCACCCACCTCACTCGCTCGCTCACTCTCACAAACTCTCTCACACACACACACACACTCTCTCTCACACACTCACACACACAGACACAGTGGCTATCTTCTACCTATGATTAGACCAGATCCAGCTGGACTAAACACTAAATTAGCTAAGAGTGTGATAAAAACCCCTGCATTTTTTTAAAAGACGATCACTTCTGCTAAGTAAATGGATGTGTACAGGGTTCCTACACATTTCCTATTCCAAAATTCCAGACTTTTCCAGACCTATATTTCCACAAATCTCAGAGATGTTGAATGATTTCATACATAGTTTGCACTGTGTTATTTTCTATGTTTTAGGATCTTTCTCCAACCACGGGGTAAGCCATTTCTTCCCATCTTAGACAGAGAGTGCCACCATTAATTTCCACGCCGTAATATGTACAGGTGAATATACACAGGTGTTGCTCAGTCAAAATATAACATATTGCATTGTCTGCTGCAAATATCAATAAAATCAAAATTTGCTGCTTGTTTGATTAATTTATTATGGCAATTTCTGATATATGCTTTTTAGAAAACTGCAAATACAAACAATAGTCAAGCCAGTATTTTCCATACTCTCTCCTTTTTTTCCATACTTATCCTGCCTGGGAAATCATCAAAATAATTTTCCATAATCTTCAAGACCGTGAGGGAACCCTGTCTGTAAACAGATTTCTCAGAGTAAGATCCAGTTGCAAGCAGTGTATGATAATAGCAGACCTTTCTCTTATGGCTCCTGGAGCGAACTGGAGCTTCAACGATCAATTTAGGCTCTGGTCCTGCCTGGAAAGGTAGAAATGTTCAATTTATGTTTGAAAAATTCTCAGTGTGGGATTCAACAATGGGTAATAATGATGAAGTAAGTCGTACAGCAACAGTAGAAGAGTAGTTGTATTGGGCAGTTCCCAGGTGTCAATGTGTGTGACCACATGAACGTAAAGCCTCTCCAACAAAGGGGATAAATAAAGAGAAGAAAAATTGTGATAATGGCAAACCTCTCTCTTTCGATTGCTCAAACGGGGCGGAGCTGCGATCGGAGCTTCAGTATGAGGTTCAGGCTGCATTTCCATTCCTGGCAGGAGTTCAGGCACATCTAGAGTATCGATCTTGGAGGGCCCACTGGGTTTGGCCTCTAGGGCAGGAGCTACAGCAAAAAACCCATACAGATGGGATTATTTTCTCCAGGATAGGCTTGGTAATAAATTATAAAGCTATTTGTTTATTTAAATCCTTTATGGAGCAACCACGTCAGTGATTTCACCATTCAATCAATATCAATACTAGTGCTCGTTACCTGGCATCATTATATTATATGATAGCAGGCATTTGTAGGTTGGGCTAGGGTGACTCATTGACATAACTCAGTATTAAAGTTTTAAGTCAAGTACTTACAATAAGTAAACATACTGACTCCAGTCCAGGGGAAGGGTTATGATATACAGTGAGTAAATTAATCTGTGTGTCAGCAATCATTTTGAATTTGAGATCCAATATTTCTCTGATCCAGCATCTGACAAATAGAGTCTAGTCTTCTTCTTATTATTTATATGACAAATTTGTTTGTATTTAAGATTTAATAAAATTGAATAAAATAAGACCAAAAGATTTAATAAAAATTTTAAAAATTAACGAGAAGGTTTTTGAGGGGTAAATTAATTATTATATCAATAGAATAAAAGCAATAATCAAGAGAGTAATCGGTTGCACTGCTTCCTGATGACCAGTGAGTGTACAATTTCTGTTTTGACTGGCAGAAGCCAAAGCCCAACAATCTTGGAGCTGCACATAAAGACCCCATGAAATGGACTCACAAGTGCAAATCAGTAGGAAATCAGTTTGGGAGAGAAACAGTTTTATTTGAAGCGATGGGTGGATGAACGAGGATGTTTAAAGATTTGAAGATTTCATTGGTTGAAATTTGAATTTACACCCACTAGCGCAGGATGAAATCACTATTTCAGATACTCTGTTACACAGGAAGTAGAGGTCATGTGAGGTCATTTCATGGGGATTTTAAAACTACATGCAAATATTCTAACAGTAGGATAAACACGAGTGAACTTGTGGAACTGCAGTCGAAGTTGCTGAATGCCTTTGGTTTATCTATTATACAACCAACAGGCTTTGCATTTGGGAACACCTAAGCCCACTATGCACCTCCATCTGGTGATATGCCTTCCTGAGCAATAAATAAAACAGAGAGCATGACTAATATTTTATCATCCTCATTACAAGCCACATTTGCCATATCCCACCCAAATAGGGCTGAACATACAGTTCTCTATTGGCACAGAGCATGATCAGGAGGACAGGAATTAACAAAAAAAAAAAAAACCACATATACATATGTTCAGATCAATGGGAATGGTATGTACAGGAAACCTAAAATCACAGAAAAAAACCTTTTCTGTTTCAGCTCTGAGCCTTACTGTTTTGACAGTCACTGATACAACTGTTAAACCTTGACAAGTCACTGAGGTTCACGGAGACAGGGGAAGGTTGAGACGAAGGGAGGTAAAGACAGGAGGTGAAGTGATGATGAAAGAGGAAGAGTGGAGGGAGGAGTGAGACTGCAGTTCACCTGTCAGCATCTCGAGAAGAGACTCCTCTTGGAAAGCAGCATTTAAATCCAACGGCTGGGCTTCCCAGGTACACTCTGAAAATATAAGAAATGGAAAGCACTATTATCATACAATAGTGTTTGATTATGCTGCTGAGCTCTTTCTCAGGGACAATCACCTGTAAAAACCCACCTGTGCTGTTTGTCAACATAGAGTCAAGCTCCTCCACTGAAGGGAAGGCAATCTGAAGAAAATGGCCAAGAAAAAATAAAATCAGAACTTGTTGTAATGACTGTTACAGCCACATTTACATGCACACAGGGTTCCAGATAGGGCTCCATGTCCTGGTTAAAGGACAACTTCAGTTTCTATTCATGTTTCACCCTATTTACTATAGTGAACACATACTTTACATTATTACCAACCAATGTCCAAATCATAATACATTTACACACAAGTCTGAAGGCCTGCTGTGAGAAACAGTCATCTGGGACTTCCACGATAGAAAACATATTTTCTATTTGCAAGCCTGAATAACATCAGTTAAAAGAAAGAACCAGTTAAATCCACATCATTTTTTTCTTGGCATTCATTCTGTTTATCATTTGACATCCAAATTTGATTTTCTGACAAAAAAAAAAAAGCACACATGCACCACTGGCTCCTAGTCAACTGATAAGTCTCACATCACATCAGTGCATGGGAGGTAAGGATAATGCACTGAAAGAGCAAAACAAGTGTGGTAAGCTTTGGAAAATGGTTGACAGTAATATTTTGTATGTGTGCAGTGTAGAACAAAAGCAGTAACTGGAATTGGCCTTTAACATGTTTAGTAGGGAAAGGCCATTTATATGCATTACATTATTTCTGTCCTAAGTACTGACCCCAATTCATTTATGATGCGCATTAAAAATTTGTACACCTGTTACCCATCACATTATCAAGAGTTACAATGGAAACAATACCAAGGAGAACAAGGGTTTATACACAAATACTGGCATCATGCTACCTTTCCACACTTCTCTACAGCATCCTCGCCCACAGCTTGCTTTCTACCGCTGCGAGGCATTGCCAGAGTAGGTGAGGCGCCAAACACTGAGGGGCTGCTTAGGTCCAGCTGGGCCAGGGAGGGGCATGGCTCACTCCTCTGAGGGGTCTTCAGCACTGAGCGCAGTTGAAAGCCTTCTCCTGGGGTGGGTGCTCGGGCTGGAGTGCTCCCCTTCAGCAGTGGAGTGCTGGGTGGGAGGTTCTTGTCAAAGAACTCAGGAGACAGTGGACCTCCAAAGCGTACTTGTTTCTTCTTTTTCAATGTGGAGGCTCCTGAGGAACTGACCACCCCTGCAGAGACAGAGACAGAGAAACCTGAAATGTGCCTCGACACCTTCCACAGCTGATATGCTCCTGATGTAAATGTGTGAAAAGGGAAGAAATCACGTTGCTCTGCTGTGGTTTCTAACACACTGCACATGGCTCTTGGTATTGGATTTCACTATTTGGAGAAAGAGCGTGACATTTAGCCTGCACAGTCAAGGCTCCTTGTTTAAACAACAGGTGTTATTGCCACAAGTATCACATACAGCAGAATTTCAGAAACTTTTTACATTACATCAAGCCAAGTGCTGTGCAATATGGTGATACAACTTTTAACATGGGGTGATGAAGACAGATTTACAAAATCATTTTAAGTGATTACTACTAACCGAAACATGTTCCATGTCTTGATAATCCCAATATATCAAGCTTGGGTGGGGACAAAAAGTTAACAGCACTTTTGGTACTGTCTTGTTGCCTTCAACAAAACACTCCTGGATGCTGGACTCAAGCACTTGTGCATAGCAGTTATTCCACCATAGTGTCTAAAATATTCCCACACTTGGGACCATGTGCCATGGAGGGCCATAAGGCGGCAGGTTTTCATTCCAACCAAACTCTACCAGGTGATTTCATTGATTACCTCGCCTTCAAGCGGAAAGAAGGGATTAATCAGTTAAATCAACTCGTGGAGTTTTTGGTTGCAATGAAATCTTGCAGCCTCTTGGCCCTCCATGGCACATGGTTTGAAACATGTGCCTCAGATGATCACTGGCGAGATGTCTTAGCTGCAGCTTGTTCTCTGGGGGATTACATGCTTTATCCAACTTAAAAACACAGTGATATGGCAATGTTAGTAACACGATTCCACCTGACATGGAACCACTGAATCGGTGTCACACGGAGCTTTATAATTCCTAATCGGCTCCAATGTGTGTGTGCTCACACCATAAACAAGGTACAAGAGACGTCAGGAAATGTTGCTTGCGGTAGCACATCGAGACAACCTGTCCACTATTTGTGCTCATATGGATCTTGCCAGTTAATTTCCTTTATTTTCTCAGTAACGTCACTGGTCCTTCTTCTGGTGCTTCTTTGTTAAGCTTCTCTCCATAAAGTATCCTGCATTTGGTGTTTGTTAGGTCCATTTGCTGCAGCTTTTTCGTTTATTCTCAATGTGTTGATGCTCGCATAGTTGCTGTAAGCTACATTAATGTTAACAAATGGTGTGACATAAATCATGAGGACCCCTACCCACAATGCAATGCGCTCACATGGTCACATGGTCTCGCGTTCTCTATACTAAGCTCTGTGTGGTAAGCCTCAAAGGCAGGGGTAAACCAGGATGAAAGGCCAGTTAGACTAGCATGGCCCACAGAGAGCAGTGTGTTTACCTGTGGGCTGCATCTCTTGCAGAGAAGGCAGGGAGGGCATGGGTAAGGCGGAGGCAGTCTGGGCTGGCACAACAGCTGCTGGGTCCTTCGACTGACTGCTGGGGCTTTGGAGTTCAAAGAAACCCTCCTGTCGTGTCTGTGAGTGTGCGGGAGAGAGAGAGAGGGAGAGAAAGAGAGAGAGAGAGAGAGAGAGGGATAAAAGAGGAAGAGTGAGACTGTGAGATCTCATATATTCTGATGGACTGCAGCTGATGAACCTTGGATCACTTAAAAGAGGAGGCTGTTACATAAGACTTATTATCATTAGATTATTATGTTTAATACTACTCCCAGTCTCAGAACCTAAAATGTGAAACATTTTGAGCTATGTAGCACTTGATGTCAGTAAGGCAGCAAATAAGAAGAGCAAAACTAGTTGAATCATTTGGTGTCATGGGTTGGCACAGTTGCACATCATTGGCATCAAAATGAAGGGAAAAAGCATGTTTTTTGAATTGTATGACCTAAGGGGAGCAT
Organism: Myripristis jacobus; assembly: GCA_900302555.1. NCBI lineage: Eukaryota > Metazoa > Chordata > Actinopteri > Holocentriformes > Holocentridae > Myripristis > Myripristis jacobus. Next base: position 24,737 of record OMLB01057693.1, read on the forward strand.
ATACAAACCAAAAAGGATCTGGCACAAAGCAGAACCTTGGGGAACATTGCTCTGCAGCCGAGCTGTGGTGGGCGAGGAGCTAACAAGTGAAACAGCAGCATCTGTTCTGAAGGTAAGAACTAAGCCGGACAAGAGCTAACTGAGTAACACCCAGCCAATTGCGCAGTAGCATGGTCTACAGTGTTAAAGGCTGCATTCAGGGTGTCTACAGGTATCAGAGTTAAATTTAGGGTGCTTTCACACCTGATTCATTTGGAGCAGCTGTTTTGAAACCGGGAGCGTCCCTCCCCCAAGGACTGGTTTGTTTGGGGATACGTGAACACAGCAATTGCACTCAGATGCAGGACAAAACAAGCACTCCAAGACTGCCAAAAAATGGTGGTCTCGGCTTGCTTCTATTATTCGGACCCTGGAGCAGGTTGCTTGCAGTGAGAACGCAATCAACTCAACCGAATGAAACAACTCTCTGTTTCCTTCTAAATGTAACTGAGAACCAGCCAATCGTAACTTAGTAAATGTTGCCCTTGGACATACAGCTGTCTACATAGATATGAATGAAGTTCCTCATGATGCTGAAGTGTCTTCAGAGGTTTATGCTGCTGCCTTTAAAAAACATTCCCTTGTGAAATGCTGTGCCTGCGGTTCCTGCAGCAGAGACACACAGAGACTGAACAAAACAAAAACAAGACTGAGACACACATTTCCTCAGGATACACCTGTGTCCCACCACACATGAATATTAATTAAGATTAACAAGCACATCTGTGTTTGACTGAAGGTAAGTTATTGTGTTGATTTCATAAAATGACCAAACCAAGAGTTAAGATTACAGCTGGACACTATGCTATCTTAAAGTGACCTGAACCTGACCAGAGCCCTGCTTTACTATCATTCATTCATTTTTCAAACTGCTCATCCTAATTACGGTCGCAGGGGTGCTGGAGCCTGTATCAGTGCTTACTGTGCAGAGGGCAGGGTGACAACCTGGACAGGCCGCCAGTACATCCCAGGGCTGACAGACCAACAAGCACGTTCACACATGGGGCAATTTAAAATCACCAATTCCCCTGACTTGCATGTCAGGGGAATTAGTGATTTTGAACTGTGGGAGAAAAGCGGAGCTCCTGGCAGAAACCCACGCAGACATGGGGAGAACATGCAAAGTCCACACAGAAAGGATCCGGGGCAGCCAGCAAAGAATCGAGCCCAGGACCCTCTCCCTGTGAGGTGACAGTGCTGACCACTGAGCCAAAATGCCACCCCGTGTTTTACTAGCTAAGCCATCAGCCAGACAGTTAATTTAGCCATGCATAGTCTGGATGATGCCGATGACTTCCAAGAGATATACCGTAAAAATATTAAGGGCAATTTCTTTGACCATGACATGTTTAGATCCTGAACATTTTAACAATGCGTTACATATTTGACTGTAACTGCGGGAACAAACACAGAAAGAAAGAACCATTTAAAGGTTTAAGTTTCTGGAAAAGTGTGACTTGGACATTCCAGGCTGTCATATAGACTGCAGAGGTCAAACTGCTACAACCGTGGTATAGTTAGATTAAGCAGAAGACGCTGAAAGTATACATATATAACATATGTTTGTTTGTTTAAAACTGCAGGAAAAACACATATTGAGCAGGCTATCGCTGATATTTCACATTCTCCATGGCTGAGCACGTAAACCTTGTCCAACCTAGCAACAGTAACAAATGGGGTGGAGGGGACCAAAGACCGATCAATTATTAAAAATAGTTAGGACAGTGAGCCCAACAGTACCAAGGACCTCTTTGAACAGCCTTGTGAAAACAGCAGCCAAGGAGATCTAGCAGGTCTCATGCGGGTAACAGACCACCAGAGAGTCCTTGAGTGAGATTCAGTACTACATACAGAAGTAGATACAGGAGAGACAGATAAAACCTGAATGGGTGGAGATATCTGATTCCTAATATTTTCAACTTTGATTAAAAAAAAAAAAAAAGGACATGAATTTCTTTTTTCACATTTTCATGTTTCATGAGATGCGTTGTGGAGGTAGGTAAGAAAACAAATTAACAGAGCTTACCACATGAGAGATTATGGTCGTTTTGTGCAAGGAGCTCAGAAAAAAAACTGTCGCTGTCACATTTTCAGTGCCACTCTGATATTAACTTTATAGCTTTTCATTTCTGTTTCTGTTTTTACACTCTCTTTTCAGAGCAAAGATGTCCTAGGGATGTATATGGTTTAATTTATTTCTATTTTATATGAAGCAACATGAAAGGTTGTGCAAGTGCTGTTATAAAGACCAAACAGCTCTTCAGAGATTTCCAGGTGGATATTAGGAGCAGCAGGGGATGAAGACATTGGCTGAATTAAATTTTTACTAGTTTTGCTAATGAAATATAACATGCAGCTAATTTAAAAATGTTCTGCCCCCTCAACATTCATCACCAAGCCTATCCTGTACAGTGTGCTGAGTCACAGGCACAATGAATTATTTGTTGTTTCAGTTTATCATTAATGCTGGTTGTTAAAGACAACGTTGTTATGAAACACCGTATTTGACAACCTGCTTAGTGAATCATAGCCCTTGAATGAAGCTAAAACATACTTGAAAGCCAGGTAATTTTGTTTGTGCCACGTAAATATAACCAATTAATAAACCTAACCTGTTGATCAGTAGGGGAAGAGGCTTGGAGATCACAAGGGGAGTCAAGGTGAACGGGTGGAAAAAACAGCACAGCTTGGACATCTGCCACCGACTCACTGGATGGAATTGGTCCCTGCAACCCATCCTGTATCGCCGGTTCTTTATCAGCCTGCGGAGATGACTGGAGTCAGCATTTCTACTTTGATCCTGTAGTGCTGCACCACAACAGCAAACTTAAAGAACTGTTGTTGTAGTTTTTAGAATGATAGAGATCCAAAAATTTGATGACACTGCACTTAAAATCAAAGACTCAAGTCAACATTAAAAAAACATGCAAACAAACTGGAAGAATAGCTAGCATTCACAACAGAGCTGTTTGTCTGAGAGTGCTTACCATTTCCCCTTTTTGATGCTAGTACCAGTGTACTGTAGTGTTTTATGAGATCTACCACTCAAACTTAAGACTTATAGAGGTACATGAGTTAAAAATAATCAACTGATTCAAAAGTAAACCAAGAGTAAAACCTTTTAGTTGAATTATTTACGGCAGTCACGTAAATGGATGGTCAGAGTGAGACTACCTCCTGCTCCTTTAAACTGGTGTGCCGGAGGATAGGAGTGCTGGCCCCCCTAATCTCCTCCACACAGTCCCTGAAAGGTCCTATGCGCCTTCTCTTGTTGGGTGTGGGTGTCATCATGGGCGGGCAGTTCTCCTTCCCACCATCAAGGCTTCTGTCATCTGAAAGGAACAAATTCACCCATCAACAAACCAAGTTACATAAACATACAAAAACAAATGGGACTTGGGGACAACTTAGTAAAAAAACAAAAAAATACTGCATGAAATCAACATGATCAAACAAAAGGAGATAACAAAGTCAATCATCCAACAACAAAACAGCTCACAGATTGGCCCATTTAAGAAGATGACCAAGCCTTAAAGAAATGCCTACTCTAAGATGTTGTCAAATTCAGGCTTATGTGTATTAGGTCTCTGCTTGCAAACAGTGCTTCCAGACATCATAAAGAAATCCAAGTGGCATATATCCCTGATGTGAAATGAAACCATTAATCCTGTGGCACTGACGCAACCTCACCAGACAGATAATCTCTTGTCTCGACACATCCTCCCGTCTCGCTGTCCTGCCTTGGCGCTGGACCACAGACCTCGCTCTCCTCCACATCCATCAGGCTCTGGAAGGAGGCCATCTTCTGCCTCAGAGTGGAAGCGACTCGGGGAAGGAAGGGACTGTTTTTGAAAGGCTGGGAGGTGACACAGCAAAACAAACTCTGCTCAGCAGTGAAACTTGGCAGGTCACAGCCCCCTGCAATTACGGTGACAGTCTGCACATTTGCCTGATATCACTTCCACCAAGTGATCCAATATTATGGACACTGGAAATGTCCATAATATTGGATCACTTGATTCTGTGTCCAATATTATGGACATGTCCACTTCACACAGTAGCTCTGTTCTAATCATCAGTTCTCTATGGGCTGTTACCTATCAATGTCAAAGAAAGCTGTCATGTTTACTGTGTATAAGATATGGCAGCTAACATAGGGGGGTTTAGCTTTGAGCTCTCACACCTGGCAGAATTGGATCTGGCCATCAACTCTGACCTGTGCCAGGGTTTTATGTTTTATGATTTGTTTTGTGAGAGTCAGTGTTTCTGAGTACACCAATCTATTCCCTCTGATATGGTGTGAAAGAGGTACAAGATTTACTTAACGGTATGCCAAGGTGCATCTCACCTCTGGAGTTTGATAGGTCGG